>JARBEQ010253875.1:0-10944 GCA_030265355.1 Tritonia tetraquetra
GGGGACGATAGGTGAGGGGGATAGAAGACAAAGGAAAGAGTGTGGACCGGTTTAGCACCCCCCGGCCCACAGAAGGGTCTTTATGTTTACTCATTCCATGGGAATACACTTCATGAGAGAAAGACACACAAAAAATAAACAAACAAACAAAAAAAGAAAAGAAATGAAAGCATGTACACTGAAAGCAAGAAATGTGACCAAGGGTCAATACTGTATCTGTGTACCCCCCCCCCCCTCTCTACGAGAGTCTTACGTCACAGGCAGCAGCTGTGAGTTTGATCCTCGCCAAAACAAATACAGGGGCAGATTTTGCCACACAAAGTCAAAGCGTGCTTTGGAATACAACTATTGCTCACATTTTCCAAACGTGCATGAAAGACAATGTACAATGTTAACATTTCAATTAGCATCAACAAAAGACTAAAAAGGTTGTGAAAAAAAATCATGAAAGAGAGAAATTTCATGAAAAATCTACAAGTGAAACTGATTCTCGTTTCGATAGAGGAGAAAAAGTAATAGAGTGATGAAATCATCACCATGTTCCATTCCAAGCAGGAGTTTCACCAATTCTTTGACATGTTTCTTTGGTATCATTTTGTTGGCAATGTATCTCAGAAACCTGATTGCAAACGATTGTTAGGGAAATTATTTTTAAAATTCCGAGCGATGTCAACCAAATAAAAAATCTGTTTATCCCCCCTCCC
This sequence comes from Tritonia tetraquetra, assembly GCA_030265355.1. Lineage (NCBI taxonomy): Eukaryota > Metazoa > Mollusca > Gastropoda > Nudibranchia > Tritoniidae > Tritonia > Tritonia tetraquetra. Next base: position 705 of record JARBEQ010253875.1, read on the forward strand.
CCTTTCCTCTCTGTTATACGCGATAATAATAATAATAATAATAATAACACGGTATGCGCGAGACTCGTGGCTAATTTTTTTCAGGCACAAACACATTATGCTGCGCGTTAATACGTCTCCTCCCGGAATACAAATAAAACGAAATCAAACAAACCAAATCTATCTTTGAAAACCAGCGAGGTATTACAAAAGTGAAAGGCTTGTGTCGTGATATTGTGTATAATAGATCTAATAGTAGTATGATGGGAACAGTCCTAGCCGTGTTTCCTTGTCCCCCATGACCCCAAATATGTGCGCGGTATTTTCATTTCTTCTCCTACGTCACTCAATCGATCATTGTACAGAAGCAAACCGCCCTGACACCATCGATATATTGGACACAAAGGCAAAGAGAGGTGGGAGATTGCTATCGACCAAAATTGGCTTCGCGCATTTACCACAATAATAGCTACAGTGCTTCATTGTCAAATCAGGAAGTTTACTTTTGGTTTACATTGGTGCCATCTATAATATTATAATAATGACACATTACATTAAAAAAACACACAAAAAAGAATAAATTCAACATACATCAAAGCATTCTCACATCCATATTCGAACTCACTTGTTACAAGGTACATAATAAGTAGACGGTGCACATTGCCTCATTCACTTTCTCAATAACCTTTAGTACCTTTCGGTGTAAGGTAGCCTCATTCACCCAATTCCATAATACCCCCCCCCCCCCAAAAAAAAAAGGCCAGATACATATATCCACACACAAACATAGGCTCATAATACATATTGCATTTCAAGAGATTTTCTTTCCATTGATTAATTAAATACAAGTTTTGTACTGCAAGCTATAGCCAAGTATCACCCTCAATCTAGAAGGTAATATAGTATTTCGTTTTCGGGTGTGATGGATCGTTGACAATTATGTGCATTAAAAAAAGTTGCGCCTTGGTATAATATATCGCTGACACACTATCCACGACATTCCCTGCAATCTTCTCTCAATCAGGGTTGGCAGTGGGGGTGTCATTTACATATTCAGATCACCAAACTCAAAACAACATTATCCACTTGAGAATAAGACTGGTTTTCTCTCCGTCCCCTCTTTCTTCGAGAGACAAACAAAAAAAATTAGTAAATAAAACATTAACAAACTAAAAATATGTCATCTACTTCCTTTTCTACGTCTCCACCTTTGCAAAGTAACGACATTCTGCTTTATATATTATATAGTAAGGTCTTACTGTGATTGTGGTAAAGTATAGGGTTGATGCATTATCTTTACCACGCTACGAATTCCTCAATAGCTCGCGCTATTGGCCGATATCGAAGACCGATAACGTTTATTTATACACACACGCACACACAGTTTAGCCAAATCCTACACACCCTCCCCTGCCCTATAAATGCAGACAGAAAAAAACATTTAACAAAGAGAGGCTTTAATCCACGGTACGAGGAGACATTTTGCTAGGGGGCTGAGAGAGTTTGGGGATCTGAGGCAGTAGGCCAAACGTTTTCCCCGTTTATTTATTCACATTTCGTCTGTTGTCGCCGTGAAAAATCACCGCAGTCCGTATAACCCGGGGCATAAACCCGCAATAATACGCCTATCAAATTATGACAGCAACGAAGAGGGTTTCAAGATTGGCAAGGATGTGTGTTCAATGCGACTGTGTCTTTCTTACATTAATTCTAGTTGAATGAACGACGGTGGTGGATTAAATCATACAAAACACACATCATTCATACAAAGGAGAACGTGAAAGGTAACTCCTTACAGCACCGAGGACATATTGGAGGTAAACGTATCGTTCAAATTGTGAACCTTTAATAACAACGGCTGCATGCCTGCGTTACTCGTGGTCATTACAGAATAATGTGTTACAGTTGGCCATAAAATAGCGGTGTTTTCATTTCATTAACCCTTTGATCCGTGTAAGGTACAGTAATATTACGTTTTCCTGATTAAATTAAACAACAACAGCTTGTTCTGGAGACAAATGAATCTTATCATTTTAGTATATTGGTGGCTTATACATCATAATACCTCCCTCTAACATTGAGTAGATGAAAAGCATACATTAATGAATGGGAATTTCATTATTGCCATAGATAGTATCTAAATGTTTTTACATTGATTAATAACGTAAAAAATGATACTTGGTATATGAGTTTCTGAACACCAGGTGTTCCGGATTTCAGGGCACAACACAATAAAGCAATTTTATCTCCACAACGGTTAAGACAAGGAGATAAGACATACCAATCTCTCTGTCTCTACATATATAGCACTACAACAAGAGTGAGAGGACATACTTTCAGAAGGCAGTTAGAAATTGGAATGGTGGCTGATAGAAATGTATGAATGACAAAGGATTTAGGATTCACATTAGGTAACAAAATAAAGCATTGAAGTCATTAGAACAGTTTGCAGGGGGAGAGATTGTAACAGATCTTTGTGTTTTAACATAGTTCAGCACTCACTGGAATTGGAAGGCTATTTCTCACACAAGGACACAGACAATGGTACACTATCTTAAAGCATATTGAATTAAAGTAAAATTATATATAATGTTATGTAAAAAAATTCCTACAATACTATACCTATACAAGTCATTGAAAACTATTTATTGATATCTATGAATACACCATTGCTTGGGATCTTTTTGTGAGGAAAAAATTGGTGTATGTCAAGTTCGTATTTTTTAAAAATAGAGATGTCCACTTATGAAACATACACACTTTAAAATCATAACCTAACATATACATGTATAGGGTAGAAAATAGCATGGATCTGACTGTAATACACTTTCCTGGTCTTTAGCTCATAAGTTCAAGGGACTTGGTTAGGATTTTGATTTTAGGGATTAACAATATTTCATTTAAAGATTTTGAATATCATTAGGCACTGTTGTAACAGCAACCCATATTCTATTCACTCGAGATGACTTTCATTACAATCTTTTGACTCCTTCTCATACAAGATTTCTAAATATGAAGAATAATATAAAAAATATCACAATCTTGAATAATTTGATAAAAACAACAGAACACCATGTTCCCTGACCATCCTATATTTTCTATGATTTCATGGTGTGGCAGTTGGTATTATGGGGAGTGCCAATGTGTAAAGTAAATATGGAATGATTTATTACATAGAGAAAAAATGGCAATCAAGTGTTACTAATCAACCTTAGTACAGTGCAGTCGACCTAAAATCCCTGCCTAAGTAAAACTCCCTCTTACAATAAACTTACCATGTATAGTCCCAATTCTCCCCCTATTTATCATTAATAACAAATGGCAGATAAAATAAAAAACAGAAAATGCAAACTAAAATGAAAAACAAGGGCAAAAAAATATCAAAATTTTCAAACATTGATGGCTTTCTAGTGCCAGTTAGACCTGTGTCATGCCACTCTGTCTGTGTAAGCACCACATGTGTTGTTGACACATTAATCCTATCCAACATATTGACAGCGCTAAACATGCATGCATATGCCCTTTCTAATCTTATCTACATTGTCAGAGCCACAGACCAAAATCAATTTTGGTGAGAAAACCCCACAAAAAACAAAACCGGTTGACCTAATTACGGTTACAGTCGGACACCAACGCCATTCTTTCGATTTTCTGAAGTCATAAATGACATAAAATTTCTCAAATTTCATTAGTTATTAATTTTGTGTCTTATCATTTGCTCTTATAGGAGAAAATCCTGGAGGAAATGAGAAATAGCGGCAACCCAGTAATATCCACAAGAAATGAAAATGAAATGTGCTCTGCTGTCCTTTAGATCATCGATGAAGAAACAGTAACACAGTACATAAAATCAATAATTACATGGCATAACGTTATACCACACATTTTGAGAATGCAACCAAAATTCCTGTTTTTTTCTTGACATGAGCCTTATGGAACAACTTGGTCTTCAGACATTTCCTGAACAAAAAGAAAGACATACAGGACTATCCGATGATCAAGGGCATTCCACAGGCATGGGGCAGCACAAGCGAAAGCTTACAAAAGGCACTTTTAGGGGTGGTTGCTTTTAGGAGTAAGGACTCTGAGGATCTTAGGTTGCGAGAGGATTGATATGCTTATACTAATAATTCTTGCGTGGTGATAAACCATGTAGGGGTCCCAGTGGCACAGAGGTACGAGTCTTGCCTCTGAAGCGAAAGGTACATGGTTCGATTCCCGGCAGGTCGGTTATTTTTCTCTGTGAAACTCTGTGAAAACCTATAAGCCACTCCCCTGATCCTATTCAGGTAGGTGGGATCAAGAACCTAGTCCCATCAGAGATGGACGATAAAGTCTGAGGTCCTGTGTGCATGTTAAAGAACCCTTGGCAGTCAATAAGAGTAGGCAACAAGGCCGCTGTCCGGGCAAAATGAATTCCTACCAAAAAGGTCACAGTGGGTTGATCACCTGCTTGGCTTAATACCTTGATCCAGAGAAATCCAGCACTAATGTGGCCCTACACTCTAATGGTAAAAGGGAATTGGATAAGAAAGAAGGAAGAAAGATAAACGATGTAAGCATCTTAAAGCATAACACAATTATATCTTAAATTCTATTCTATACATCACAGGGAGCCAATGCAGCTCTCTTGAAGAACTGGTGTAATGTGGTCTTTAGGTTTGGTTAGTGTTATAAATCTGGCAGCTTTATTTCGGATCTTTTGTCATCGATCGATACATTTTTTTGGTAATAATCTAATCGGCTGGTGATAAAAGAAGTTACTAGCATCTTAGCAATTTCTTTATCAACGAAGTGTGCATTTTACCAATGTTTCTTTATATGATAGGTACAGGCTTGACAAATCTTTATGACATGTGATTCTTCAGTTGTTAAGTTAATCAAAGTAAAACGCCGAGATTTTTGACACACTTACTTCTTGATTGTATCATATGATCTCCTCACAGTGGGCTGATCACCTACTTGGCCTAATATCTTAAATAATAATAATACAAAGCGTTTATATAGCGCATTATATCCACAGCCAAGACATGCTCTATGCGCTTTACAATTACAAATCAAATAAGATTAAAAATACACATTACCTCGAAACAAGTAAGAAACCAGATGAAAAATTAACTAAAATCAGGAACACTAAAATCGAATACTAAATCTATCCCACCCTCCCCCCTTTTCAAGTCCAAATCTTAATACATGCTAAAACTACCTAGCTTGTGACAGTATTTAAAAAGAAGTTTTTAACCCTCTCTGTGCCTAAAATTTTGAACTCGTCAATGTCTATAGAGTAGTTCGACTTCCCATAACTTATGTGTATGTGAAATTATTACTTAGATGAGCATAGATAGTTGGAATCAGACACATTTTGGACTAAACGATTAATGCAACTGATTATTTTACCTTCCAATGAAGGCTGAGGGAATGGAAGGGATCTTTCATTCCTTAATTATTAGACGCCTAACTAATATTAATAATAATTTTCTATCAAAATTGTTTTCGATTCAAGTGTGGGTCCACACTGGCACTGGGCAGGTCACACTTTGGGAGTAGATTTTAGTTCTGCTTAGCACTTCTAGACATCTAAATTAAACATGGACATGGCCTCATACTTTCTCTTCTTACCTTCTCTTCATAGATAGAGGTATCACATGCATGATCCTGGCAGCACAGGTTGAAACATTCAGTGCTTGATTTTATACCACTGTGAGCACGAATATATTTTGCACCATTTTGGATTGAGGCAGATGATCTGATGATTGTGTTTGTTTGTGGAGACACCTTCTTTGGAGAACACGCAGAAATAGTATTATGTTGTGAACTCCTCAATGGATAATTCTGAGAATTGTTATTGTACCCTCCTGGTTGGCGATGATAATCGTTATCTAGCCGCTTCAACCGTTGTATAAATTTTGAGAAATGCGAAGAAGAGCCATGTGCTTCTGTTTCTTTTCCCAATGAAACAACTCCTATATTCAATACACAAAGCAAAATAATGTAATAGCGGCACATTTTTAGTTTGTGTGTTTACACTATACACCTACGGGAAGACTCGGTTTCCAGTCGACATAAATAATGTTTTTATTTCCGCCAAACCAGACATGCGCCTGAGATATAAACAGCGGTTGAATATATAATGAGAAAGAAAATAATTCCAAATATTATGCACATAAAACTGAATACTCTAATATTTTTCTCTCTACCATATAATTATTATTATGAGGATTATTATATTTATTTACTTTTTAACTCCTCATTCACAGTTTTTATAAACAATCGTATCACGATGAACCGGAAACCATTCCGCAAAGGTGTAGGCTTCTATGAAGTTATGACTACGTCGTATACAAGTGGAACAGCGCCTCAGACTCAGTACAGTGAACCGAGTCAAATGGAAAAGTACAGTCCACCCCCACGAGCCACTGGTCATCAAGAAAAAGTAAAGGCAAACACAGATGATTCGCCGAGAAATGTTGGATTTAATCTGAAAGAATCTCATAATGAGAGAAAGAAAAAATATCTCACTGCAAAATACGGTGCACACCAAATGTACCTCATAAAGAAGAGACTTGGAGTAGAGATGTGGATATTCGATGAATTGAGGAAACTATACGAAAGTGAGGTGAGTAATGGCATGCTTTGTTACAGGGTTGAACTTGTGTTGTTGTTTTTTCTCATGCTGTCTATCTTAGAATACTCAAACGGTTTAAACTTTCTAGAGGTCTGGGTCTGAAAACATTCAAACACCACACAATTGACAGCATGATTATTAACACTATAAGAAGACCTTTGGGCTGTATTAAAAGAAGACCTTTGGGCTGTTTATTAGTACTTATCTATCTAGACAGTCTAGTCTTAGATAGACTAGTCTTACAGGGTATAAAAGTATAATATATTTTGAGATATCTAGACTACCAATTGAACATCAACATGACATGAATAGACAAATCATGTATAGATATATTATGACTTAGCCTCACTGTCACTGTGTGGTGTGAGGATGGCACTGAAGGGAATGGTGCTCTATATATGAATGGGGACAAGCACTGCACTGATGTGTGAGGTGTGCTTCATTGGTCTACAGGTCAACAAGCTTTATTTATTCATCTAGTGCAGGGGTGTGTAAGAGATGGATGTCCCTAGCTCAGTGGTCAAGCCACTATACTTTGGACGCAGAGGACCAGGGTTCAAGTCCTGCCTGGTGCAGAATTTTTTCTCTGGATCTTTCAGAGTTTTCAAGGCTCTGCCCTAGAGATTTACATGGAATCTTCTCAAGTTCTGTTGAACCGTCTTTGATATGACCTCTATGTGTTAAAAAGGGCGTCAAACTTTAGAACTTTTAGAGTTTCGATTTTTTTCCAGTGCCACAAGCATAAGTATAAGACATTTTTACAGTTTTCGATTCAACCATACAAAATGTCAAGTACATCGCATTATTGACAAGATGTTGCTTGTTTAAGTGATGATGACCGGTTAATCCTTAAAGTCGCATCTGTTTGGTAGTAGTGGAATTGTTTTTTTGATTGATCGCCATCACCGCAGAGCAGTGTTGGGGCCAGCCATGAAAGGCACACAAGATACCTGCCATAAATGCACTGATCACAGATCTGGAAAGATCTTTAGATAGAGAGTTTCAGACAAGAAGCAGGTGATGAGCCCACTTTGTCCACAATTCTTTACTGGCACCATGTGCAATAAAATACACTGATCAGTATCAAAGTCAAAGATGGGCCATTAAACAATTTACTGTGTAGCCCTTGTGGCTACCCCCTCAGCTATTGGTAAAAGTGGGAGGTTGGACCACTCTGGGCACGTAGTTTGTATAATGTTACTGTGTAATGATAATGATGTAAAAGTACGATATATTGGTGAAACATCTTGTAGAAAGCGCAGGGATGATTAAAACAAAAAGGGACATAGCGTTTAATTGTTGAACCCAGATTAATATATTATGTGTCTATTACAATGAGCGAGTCACATATATATGAGGAAAAAATTTAATTGTACTTAGGACTACAATTCTATCAGTAGTCTGGATATCTTCTTTTTCTCTATCAATAACCTTTTTAGTACCTTTCGATACACAAACTTCCGGAAGTCTGGATATTTTCGGTTTTTAAAAGATGACAAGAGTAAGACCGGTATGTTCATGTTTTATACTTTGATGGATTCCGTATATATATCTAAGATCGACAATATATGATAATGAGACTCTGAGACCAATGGATGTTGGCCTGCTGGAAATGGCGTCATTGGTTGTTTTGTTTTTTTAATTACCAGCTTCTCCACTCCATGTCCCTAATTGAACAGGTGGTTGTTGGTGTCTGTTGCAGAAGAATATCTTGCTTGCATCTCTGGGTGCAAAAGTCTGTGTTTATATTCATACACGTATTATTGAGAGTTCTCTAAAGCCTTTGTTTTTAGTTTTCAAAGCTCTACCAAATCCTATTGAAGGCTGATGTGTAAACAGGACATTAACGTATCAATTACACATACTGCATTGCTTATCTCATGGTGTGTTTAAAGGACAAAATGCATAGTTTTCTGAATTTCTGTTGGTCTTCAATCCTTTGATGGCGTGTAGCTTAGTATTAAGACCTATGTTATTACGTTCAGAGTGTTGACGTTTTACGTCACATTTTGTTTAGAATATTTGGCAAGGTTGAAAATGATGCAGTCTCCAACATTGCTTTGCTTTGTAAGCTATTCTGTGCATAAAATCAAACAAATTATGCTTTAACTTTATTTCTGTCAGACTGGTTGCCCATTTGAAAAGCAGTGGCCTATTGTAGATTGTTATGAAACTTGACATTCCTGAATTAACTTCTTAGTAAATAGATGGTTCAGATGTGTACAATTGTGCCCATATGTCCATAAATGCCTTTTCGCCCGCCCATGTTGCAATAGATTCCTGGTTTCTGTATCGTTAAGTCAGACAGGCACAGGCGACAAATGACAATGTGTCACCTTCAAGATGGGTGCTGGTCTTCCACATTGATGTTGTTTTTCCAGTTTTGAGCTGCCACCAGTTTCTATGCCCCGGTTGTATCTTGTTGCTTGGAGGTGATGACAGCATTTTGTGTTGGAACTCTAACCCAATCGTGTCGTCTTAGTCTACGTATGAGTAAAGTGTCTGAAATGCTCGGTCATATCACTCTCAACGCCTGGAATAATGTATATTAAGGGCACTGAAATTCAAAAAGAAAACAATGACTGTGTATTCAATAGATACCACTGTTTGAATTGAAAGTGTAGTTGCTTGTGTCAGTTCTTCATTGACAACATGAAGTGTTTGGTTAGAATGTATCGTTAAAAAAGATTGGGGGGTGGGGGGGTTCTTTCACTGATGCTTAGAAATGGACTCTAGAGGGAAGTTTTTCGTGGGTTTTAGTATATAAATCAAATTGACATGGATTGTGGTTTTCTTCTTTTCACCCATATATTACTTGTAACTCTAAAAATATGCCCAAATGTTGTAAATAATTCATTATCATACAATCCTGTAAGCCCATATTCACCACACTCCTCCCAGTGGTGTGATAATAAACGTTGTGTCACTCCTTTACTTTTTATGGGACTTTTCGAAAACGGAGTTAAATTGTGTGGATTATTTTATGAGATCTTATTGTTAATGGTTATATGAGAGTTGTAAATGTTCACTCCCTCCTCCACAATTTCTTTGCGATGTGATATGATAGTTTAAAGTTATCAGTTTTACGCCACATAGCCCGCTTCGGAATGGTTGATAGTAGTGATATAAAATATGTGTGTGGTTGTATGATCAAGGCACCAGAGACTGTTGGTGGGTGTAGTTTGTCTGATATGTATTATGTCTGTGGCGTCTGTGCCAATATCTATGGGCTTGGTGTGTTTATACACCTGTAGTGGCTGTATCAATCATTTATGCAATTAAACGCTGCCAAAAGCCCACGGCAGGTGTCGCTAGTTGTACCATGGGAATACCGTGAGTTGCTCACCCCGCGACTGCCTTATTCCACATCGATTTCTTACTCACGGGCCTTTGACGCTAAGGTGGTATTCCGTTTTGTTATTTCCATCCAATGTTTGTCACAGTTCTCTCTCTCTCTCGGTGCGTTATAAAGTATAAAGGTGGGACAGCAGTGTAATTTATTCCAATAATGATACACGGGCACATAACGTTTCGGCAAAACCAACACAGTGGGGGGGGGGGGGGGGGGGGTAAAAACTTAATATACCTCCGCACCCACCTTTATTCCTTAATTATCATCCGTCGTTCCAAAGACAT
>JARBEQ010253886.1:0-10943 GCA_030265355.1 Tritonia tetraquetra
AGAGAGCGAGAGAGAGACAGAGAGAGAGAGAGAGAGAGAGAGAGAGAGAGAGAGAGAGAGAGAGAGAGAGAGAGAGAACTAGAGTGCTGGGATGTTTTTAAAAAAAGAAAAAAAGGAAGATTGTGGGGAAAAAAGAAATTAGCGAAGACATAGAAGAGAGGAATAGAAGGAGGGAGAGAGAAAAGACGAAAAGGATTTTTATAAATTTCTATAGGGAGTAATTAATATCATGTGGAAGACAGCACAAGACACAGACAAGAAGCAGGAAAAACAATAGAATGAGAGAGCGAGAGCGAGAGAGAGAGAGAGAGAGAGAGAGAGAGAGAGAGAGAGAGAGTCGTTACCATTACTGGGGAGGAGACAAGCAGACATGACAGCACAAAGTAATTGACTAAAATGTCCGGATAGAAATAGTCCCCATTCAAAATATCCCAGAAAACTGTAGCTTCCACTCACGACCATTTCATTGAATGATGCGATGTCTATGGAAGATACGAGAACCATTATTCTCATACGATTTGTTTTCGTTTCCATGTTGATCCTTTCTTTTCATCATATAAAAGGATAAGCGTACTTGCTTACAATACAACAGTGCACACAAAATATTTTAATAGAAACTGATGAATGAATTTCGTCTTTAAAAAGACAAAAACAATGATTAAATCAAGGAAATAGCGTTGAATAGATGCTCAGACACTTTGCATTGAGAGACCTAAGATTTATCATGAAGGTTTTTTGGAGCTTGCACTCCTTACAAGCAGAAGAAAAAAAAGTGCAAAACAATCCATTCTATTCCATCCCTAAAAATGCAACAACAACAAAATGAACATGTTTTGGAGTAAAAACCCAATATTGAAGGCAATGAGGTCTTTCAAACGAATGGCATTGCACACAACCTCCTACCCTGTTGACCCTTGACCCCCTTGATCTCGGCAGGTTAAATAACAGATCATGATACCCTGGGTTGGTCATAACAGCAACAATAACCGTATAATTCACATTTAAAAAAACAACATAAACAAAGATTGCTGTTAACTATTTTGTCATTTTCAAAGGCAAAGATTTGAATGCCATAAAAGGCACATATATAATTAATCTGCACCCTGGCCAAACGGATAGCACTAGCACACTGAACCGGTCAGCGTAGTCAAGCAACATTGAGTGTGGTTAGTGTTTGGATGGGTGACCTCTCGGTGCATCATGAATGTTCTGATTGTCCGGTGTTGTTGCGTCCGTCTCCTATGGGACTAGATTATTTGATCCCACCTACCTGAATAGGATCAGGGGCAAGGAGAAAAATACCCGACAGTGTCGCTGCTGGGAACTGAACCCGATACCTTCCGCTTCAGAGGCGAGAACTGTACCTCTGCACCACTGGGACCCCAGCTATGCTTTACATTGAAACCAAACCCCACCAGCTAAGGCGTAAAAGGCTACACAAGAAAGAGCCCTAAACCTCTTTCTGTCAGACATCACCTTTCTTTCTTTATTAATAACCTTTTCAGTACCTTTCGGTGCAAGGTTAAAAGTTTGAAATTTAACGCCTTTTTTAACACATAAAGGTCATATCAAAGGCAGTTCAATAGAACATGAGAAGATCCCACATGAATCTCCAGGGCAGAGCCATGAAAACTCTGAAGGGTCCAGAGAAAAAATTCTGCACCGTGGGACTTGAACCCCGGTCCTCCGCGTCCAAAGTCTAGTGGCTTGACCACTGAGCTAGGGACGCCCCCGTCAGACATCACCAACAATCTAAAATAACAGACATCGACTATAGTTTCTGCAAGTCCGGCAGAGTGATGACGGAACTCTAAAGTAAAGGTAAGTACCCAAGTCACCCTATCTACAACAGATAGTGTCCTGACTCTATGTGCACCTATGGAATGACCTCCCCCGCGAAGTGGTGGATGCGGGATGCTTTTCCACTTTTACTTTTAATATAAGATTTCTGGAGTCATGGGAGAAACACTAGATGCCCTCACTCATTTAGTGTGTGTGTGTGTGTATGTGTGTGTTTCGGGTGTTTGTATAAATATTCTGTTGATAACATCTTATTTTTTAAAATGTAAACTGTAGACTGTGACTGATCCTCTGAATCAGGGGCATAATTCTGAAGAAGAAGACTTCACTAGTAGTAAGTAAAGATGGAAAATGTTAAAGTGCCAGAAATATAGCATTAGACGAAAAAGAGTGGTATGTCGACCATGGAGATCGAAACCACACCAGCGAACGGCAACACCACCTAGCCAGAGACTGAGCATGCAGGTCTACCAATCCAGCTAATCCGCCACCCCCTTTGTTTTACTTCATTATATAAGTAAGTCTTGGTGCAATGAATCATAAATCATTATCAAACCCATGCATGCCAGGAACAAAACCCTTACACCACTCTTAGCTGAGATCAATTTCTCAAAAAATGTGTTCCTTTTATGGTGAAAACTACAATGGTGTTTTCTGTAATACTGCATTGGGATTATGATTAAGGCGCAACCAATGTCATTATTAATTCGCATAAATTTTACAATAAAATATATAAAAAATCATATGCAAATGTTGAAGAAATGAGAAATTCTGTCTTAAGGCCCCAAACGGTGTAGCATCACATCTCCCAAACATTTTCAATGCTCTCTCAATGAAGACCCAGAAAGTCTAGAAAACGCATTCACGTGCACAGGGTGCATCTGCTTCCCCCTCTTCACACTTTCTGTGTTTTCACTGACGACAGAGTGACGAGAATGTGATCCCATTCCGTTTGGGCCTAAGAAAACAATAAGTGTGATACAATCTGACATTACAGTGAAATCTTTTAAGCGTTGATTCATAAAATATTCAAAGGTTAAGAAAGAAGAGAAAAAAGAAAAACAATGAAAAAGTAATTTGTGCACATGATATTGATAGAGAAGACTTTGCCAATTAATTCTAACACCTCTTAGGCCAATCTATGTTTTTCATAAATTGCCACAAATCCTTCACTTTCTTTCTTCTTTCTTTATCATCAATAACCTTTTTCCCTATTCAGTGATCCGCTTTCCCTCTACACTAGATCCTCTCTTTTTTAAAATTATTATTGGGTATTGGGAACAAGAGTTTTTTCTTGTTTATCATCTTTTGGTTACAGTAATTATTCATCAACTTACGTGGGTTACGTTTATTTTCCTCATCCGATCGAGATAGCTTGACCGCTATCCCAAGGTAGCCATTGAGAAGTCGCGGTTTGTAGTTTGTAGCAGTTTCATGCTATTTTGTGTTAGGTATTGCCAGAATGGCGACTTAAGTTGTGTTTTAAATGTAGACAAACTATAACAGACTGAGACACAGACTGCTTTCTACTGGCTTTGTTTACGACTGGACATTAATTAATGGTACCAATGAAGGGAGAGCGTAAAAATAGTAATAATAGTAAATAGCGAGTACAAAAATAGAGTCAGTGTTAAACAAACTTACAACAAAAATATTAGAATTTCAAAAATTACCCGGGTGATGTGACCTTAGGATTAAGAGAACGACATGCTACTATTGAGCTACAGAGACCGCTGAAAAAAAGCGATGCATCTAGAAGAGAGGATATTTTTGCACACACGCAAATTTGTTGGCAATCAATACTCGTAAGTCTTGTTTGTTAGAAGAGAAGAACATCAACACCATTCTGATCATATCATGCTGGGAAATAGTAAGACGAGAATATATTGCGAAAAGTTTCGCCAGAAATAGATAACGCAAGACACAACAATCGATACCGGACCAGGCGATACATGATACAGGGTGGGGAATACCCCAAAAATAAAAATAAAAATAAACTCAACAAGTTTGGGTTAACTCACTTCGTAGATAGAGTATAACATTATCTTCCTCTGGATATATTTAATGAATGAGTCCCATCTCTACAGAATCAGAATCAACGCTTTCAAGTTTCATTGTGCATCTAAAATGTATTAGAGGAGAAAGCAATCAAAGACCTCTGTTAACATTCTTTCACAGCCATACTTACCACATTATCCGCATCGATGATAACTTATCCGTAACACACGCGAAATCCCTGAACAGAACAAATAGACGGTGTGTTTCGATCACAGAATCACAGCACAGTCAACATTGTTATTGTTTCTGGCTTAGCGGTGCGTAACTTGTAACCGTTCTGTAACGTCAATGATTTCCAGTTCCGGTCTGACACGAATTTATTATCGATATTATTATTTTTTTCGATATTATAATACTATCGAAATGTCAGTCTCAGGAAATAAATTAAAAAGGCAAATGAAAATAAATATAAAAACTTGCAAAGAGGACAGAACGAAATGAGGTAGAACGGTTCAGTGCTACGTAAGGGTAGTGGATACACTTTCTCCTTGTGAGCAGATGGCCCTGGGTTCGAATCCAGGGGTGACCTGGTGACTTTTTCCTTAGGACTTTCTCGGATATTTCATGGCTCTGATCCGATCCCGTATAATATTCATAGGTTCATAACAGAGGAGGAGGGGTGGCGTTGGGATAATCAAAAATAAGATTATCAACTCGCTCAATGAATATGACCGAAGCCGCATGAGAGTGATGTCCATTTATTAGCTTGTGTTCCCATACTTCTCTTATTGTTTTGGTTCGTTCAATACTCGATACAAAATGGCGGTGGTCGTAATGCATTCTTTTATCAAAATTGTGCGAACTAAACAAATATCGCACTAAAATCATAAAACTGCGTTCTATCCAGTACACGTTATGACACAACTGACTAACATCTAAGTCCCAAGGGAAACAACTCTTAAAGTATCATCACTCATTATGTAGTGAAATACGCCGAGTTGACTATCTTATTGTTGATTATCTTTGGTAGTGGTAACGCTTTCGCTTCCCGTGCAGAAGTTCCTGCATTTGAACTCCGGGGAATTTTGTCCTTTGGACAGTCTCGGAGTTTTCACGGCTCCGACCCTGTGGGATCCTTATGGAATTGAGTCCCGTATCGGAGATGGACTGTCAACCTGGAGGTCCAATCTTTGACATGACCTATGATGAGTCATTCATGTTGATTATGCCCCATTTTAGACACATGGGATCGGAACTCAACCCAGTTTCGGTTGCGTGAAGGGGACAAGGGACATTTTACGCTGGCCTATCGCAGAATTCTTTCCCAAACCTCATGATCGGAGTTGTTATGACTCTGACTCTATAGACTCCTTTTAAGTCTCGTGTCGGAGATGGACTATTAACTGGAGGTCGCACCTTTGATATGATCGATGATGAGTTGTGACCTGACAACTTTCAACTAGCAAACGTTGACTACTCCATGCAGTCGAGACGGCGTCACATTGTAGTCTAATAATCTTGAACTGTGCAATATTTCTCGATATCGCACGCTTCCGGTCTATATTTGCCACGTATCTCGTCTTTTGGGAGAACGCAGTGCCGCAGAGGCACGGTTCTTGCCTCTGAAGCGAAAGGTACATGGTTCGATTCACATGTCACAGTCGGTTGATCACCTGCTTGGTTTAATATCTTGATCCAGAGAATTCCAGCCTCATAGTGCTGGCCCTACACTGTAATGGTAAAAGGGAATCGGTAAAGAAAGAAAAGATCTCGTCTTTTGCATTGGTTGGTCACTCTATCTCTTAGAACGGTTATTGAAAGCTATAGAATGATATGAAGTGATGGGTGGTTCAGTAGGTAGAGTGTATACATCTCTGGCGAACCGGTGCTGCCCTTCGTACGCGTGGGTTCGGGGGGCCCTCGTGGCGTAGTGGTTAACGATTTCATTTCGTGAGCAGAAGGTACTGGGTTCGAATCCCGGCGGCGACATTGGGATTTTCTCCTTTGAACTTTCTCGAGTTTTGTGGCTCTGATCCTGATGACTCCAATGGAACCAAAGTCCTATCGGAGATGGACGATAATTCGGAGGTCCCGCCTTTGATATGACCTAAAATGTGCTGCCAAGGGCGTAAAACGATCAACTTTTTCTTTTTTAAAGCGTGGGTTCCGTCCCCCCGTGTGTACGTTGCGCACGTTAAAGAACCCTTGGCAGTTTAAAATCGATAAGAGTAGGCCGAAAGGCCGGTGTCCGGGCACAAATAATTCCTACCACAATGGCCACAGTGGGTTGATCACCTGCTTGGCTTAATATCATGATCCAAAGTAATCCATCACTCATAGTGCTGGCCCTACACTGTAATGGTAAAAGGGAACTGGATAAGAAAGAAAGGGTTCCGTCCCCACGGGCAATTTCCCCACGTTTCTTCTCTATCGCTCTAAAAGTTTGGCGAGGCCGGCTGGGTGGGTTCGATCCCCTACCTTCGACAGGTCTATCTTCTCCTTTCTTTCTCTTTGGCTTATTTTTTTTCTGGTACTGTTACATCCTCGTTGATCCAAATCATCACCAGTGTGCCGGATTCATTTCATTTCATTACTTTAAACATTAATAAATATCTATTATGTGATATCTACTTCGTACCTAAAATTTTATTATGTATATTGTATTTTTATGTTTTAAATATTGTCTATTCATTCCAGTATGTCCACGTTTGTAAAACAAATTTCCGAAAGGATGAATAACGTTTATTATCATTATTATTATTATTATTATTATTATTATTATTATTATCATTATTATTATTATTATTATTATTATCATAATATGTGTAATCAATTTTCTATGCATAGGGGTACCTTGCAGGCGAGGCAGTAAAACTGTGTCTGTGCTCTTTTTTATTTCTGAACACACTGTGCAGACATGCCTGTGCTTCTTGTCCTTTCTGAACAAATGTTGAGATGAGGCAGCAGAAAGACGAAGAACCTCAGGAGCTTGTGGACGTTTTCGAACACGACGTATTTGGATGTGGGGGTTTACAAGGCTGTTGATAATATGTTGCCTGAATTCTTTTACTGAATCATTTATGTAGGATGTATTCATTGACATAATGGTAGAGGGCCAGTCAAGGTTATAAGGGTCATTTTCATAACAATCCCAGTGAAAAGAATTAGGATCTGTGTCACGCTTATTTTCAGATGGTTCATCGGTTTCCATGGCATCGATAACAGGTTCAATTTCACCTGATGATTGATCATGGTCGTCAAAATCTAACAACCTTCTTTGTTCAGGCTCTCCTGGACGTGTTTGAATGCCATTTTTGGTGTCTCGTCCAAAGCTAAAGCCATGAATCGACACTCTCTGTGTCCTTAACTCATCCTCTGAATCGCTGTCATGACGGAAAACACTCTCGTCGTTTGACATCTTGAATTTCGCAAAGAAAACGGTGACAAATTTACGAAAAACAATCAAAACCAGAGCTCAAATGATAGCTTGGGTTCTAACGGAAGTTGCACGTGAAAATAGCGGAAGTAAATAATGTTATAGTGTCTATTAAACCGTTCAACCTTTCGGCACTTTTTACTCGGCGGTCGGCGACCGGTGACGGCTCGCTGATCGGCGGGATGTGGAGGAAAAATGTTTAATTAAATAAACCTTTCGAAACAGCTCTCACACCCTGAGTAGACTGGGCCAAAGACCTAATTAGTGATTTGGATACCCAGTTCCCGCTCTCGATCTGGAATCCCCGTTTTCGACCCGTGGTTGGAGCAGAGCAAGCCGTGGGCATCTTTAACCTTGACAAAAAGCAATTTGATATCGATGTGGCTGTTATTTATTATCCCCTCGCATGACAATAAGTTGAGCCATGCGAGGAACCTACTTTTTTTCTCACTTTGTTAAACGTGTTTTTACTGTAAACCAATAGGGTTAAGTAAAATCAAATAATGATATGAATTTAAAATATCTCAAATGCATCACGGCATGTGAAAGACGGGCACAGATCTTGATTGTCTTGATATAATTTACTGTATTGTCAATGTTCCCTGATAACGATATCTCACGAAATATTTAAAAATCATAAAATGTCTATCCTGACTTAATAATAGAACTTTATTGTCCAAGATACATGGAAAATTGTGTTGGTTTACATTGATACCAGTATACAGTAAGAGAAGGATTTTACACAATATACATGACTCATACACACTAACGCACACATACTTAAAGAGCAAGATTGCCACCTGTCCCGGGTAAAAGTAACTACGAACATTACGATGCAAAGAGATACATTTGTCAACTTCTTTTGACGGTCTGCACAGCTTCGAGTGACCCTACTTTTCCGGACCCTCTTGTACAGGTCAAGCGAGCTAACCTATAAGCAGGTTGGGTTTCAACTTAAGTCTTTATTGGACAAGCGGGCCGGGTGTTTGAATTTAAATCTTTGTAAATTCTTAAAATGCCAACCCAAACAAGACCAGGTCGTGTGCCAACCCAGAAGTCGAGATCCAAAATTCGAGTCGCCCTTCTTGTATCGGAAGCAGAGAGAACCAACACTCCTTTAAATTACGTGAATAATCTCCCTTTAATCTGAAATTCAGGTCGACCCAGTTCGAACCCAGTAAATTGTAACTAGTAAACCTGGAAACCAAGTTACTTATAAAGCAAGTCGATGCCCATCCCTAACCTCAGGCGGGATAAGGTACCCTTTCATTGATATGTGCCACTGCCCCTGATTACACGCCATTCATCATTATCGTGTTCTCGTAAACGCCTCGGGTTCTTGCTTAGATAATGGACTACCCTTTGATATCAAGTGCTCGGTAGTTATACGAGTCATAACAGTATTGTGTGATGTTTACTATGTGCCGCTTTTAATTCAGGATTTCGTTTATTAACGCTATAATAACAAATCTGACCGCCTCAACTAATGTTTGCTTTTGTTGTACAATACATTACGATACCTATGTCGGTCGCAACATAAGACGGTCAAAACTCTGTCCACGTTTTTCACACACCCGTCTAAACACATCCATCGTCGTTGCCTTGATGTAATAGTCCCTCAACACGTAGAGGTTTGACACGCGCCCGCCTAGGTTTTCTAAACCGTACGAAATATGGTTCGTGTGTTTTCATCTACACGCTACAGCCTCAACTTAGGATATTTTTTCGCGTCATTCACATTAATTTATTTCCGCCAAGGCTAGCAATTTGGTAATGTTTCCGGTTTTTTTATCCTTGTCAAGTCAGGTGTTCCTGCTCCACTAAAGAAAATGCAATTTTCACGTGCTTGATCTAGAGTAAATCCGCCTCATAAAGCTGGCCCTACACTATTATGGTAACAGTGAACTGGACAATAAATATATAAATAAAATTATATCAAATTTGAAATCAGCGTCCCACAATTAACAAAACGTCTCGCGGGTGAAAAGTTTTATTGCTTTTTCTAAAAAAGATAGACAAACATCGCACAGTTGTAAGGTGTTTATTTGTTTGATCGCTTTCGTCATCCTGTTGTAGTTGAAACCCACGAAGTCGTGAATTTTTGTTTCTTTAAAAAAATGTTTATACTTGATGAAATCTAATCTAATCTGATATAATATGATAAAATGAACTCGCTATGATAACTGTCAAGCCCCACGAAGTTATCAAACCTCCCTATATTTGGATTCCCTCCCTTGTCTTATCTAGATATGTATGCTTTTAAAGTGACCATTCGCTGTTAAAGTGTGAACCACGAATCACGAGATTTCGTCTCATTTGGTAACTTCGTTCCGGTCAATGGTATCAATATAATCCCAAATGAAATTCATATTACAGGTAAGTCTCGTTCATTTGTATGCATTAACAGTCGACTACGTGTACATCATGTCTCTAATGCTCTAAGAAATGACGGGTGCAGGAACAAAAGCAGCCACGATTAGATTTAGATGGAAAATGTATTTTATCTTTAATTTTTTACATCCCTATAATTTCCCCTCTTCCGGCTGCTGGCAATAATGCCATCAAATCAGGGCCGGATTAAGACCCTTAGAGGCCCTAAGCACTTCAACGATTTTGGTATCCCCATCTCATATATGTAATTCAAAATATAAACAATGATAAACCATAATAAACCATAAAATAAATTGTATTCATCGAAATTTTACAAAACTTACAGTAAGATGGCAAGTAATGTTTATGTATAAGTATTTGAAGCGTAATCTCCTACTTTTTAAATTGCAAAACTAATCCTATGTAACACTGCTTCTATTCAGCCTGCCTTGTTGCATTGTTAGGTCTGATCGGATTTTTTATATTACTTCAACTGAGAAACATAAACGCTCAGCTGAGCAATTTGTGACCATTAATGTTTAAAATATACAAAAACCATTGTCCACATTTTGAGAGGCTTACTCAATTATTGCCTTCTATAATTTATGTATAAAGTTCAGCATGACTGAATCTTGTTTTGGCATTGTACAGGTTGTATACCCATTTCACAGACTGCATACAAAGTCAGCCATGCTGTCATGTATGTGGGTAATGCCCCATGACAATACTGTCCTGTATGTCAGTAGGTTATTTGCATTCTTGCTGTTCAAAACGCTGAAGGCCAATTTGGTTGACTTCCCAGAGAACAAATATGTAACAATGAAACTATAATGGCAACGAATAACAGCCGATCGCTAATCTCGTGCTGTATACAATTAAAGTAGGTGGTGGGGCGAGGGTTTTGATCAATATGATGGGTACATTATATAGAGATACTTGCCCGCTTGAAACAACGAGCGAAACTTGTTCCCATTCATCTCTTCTGAGGTTGCACCAGGGCACATTGCTTGCATTGGGTGTACGACAGTTAGTTTGTTCAAAGGCTGGAAGAGGCAGACATGAGTGTTAGCGTAAAGCAGTGAGTAAAGCCCAATTTGTAACCACATGCCCTAGGTGAAACCACGTGTGTAAACTACATGAGTTTACGACCAATAATGACTTAGATTTACAGCCTGTCATACCCTAAGTGCAAACATGTTCTTGGGACCATACACGTAGTTTCCATTGCTTTCAGTGCAACTATTGTCGCTGGATATCAATTTCTTTTCCTTCCCTCTTTTTTTTGCATGCCCTCTGTCATTTTTAAGGGAATGGGGGGGGGGGGGGGGGTGGGTTTGCT
>JARBEQ010253897.1:0-10943 GCA_030265355.1 Tritonia tetraquetra
TTACTTCTCCATCTAAACTATTCCATAATTTCGGGCCACATATAGAAAAGGCTCTTTCTCCCAATAATGTTCTTGATGCTGATGATGATGATGATGGTGATAATGATAATGATGATGACGATGATGGCGATGATGATAATGATGATGATGGCGGTGATGGTGATGATGATGATGATAATGATAATAACAATAATGATAGCAGTAGTAGTAGCTGAAGTAGTAGTGGTAGTAGTAGTATTAGTAGAAGTAGTAATAGTAGTAGTAGTAGTAGTAGTAGTAGCAGCAGCAGCGATGATAATAGTAGTAGTACGTAATAGTAATAGTAGTAATAGTGATAGTTGTAGTAGTATTAGTAGTAGTACCTGTAGTAGCAGTAGTAGCAGCGGTAATAATAGTAGTAGTAGTGGTAATAGTAGTAGTAATAGTAGTAGTAGTAGTAGTAGTAGTAGTAGCAGCAGCGGTAGTAGTAATAGTAGTAGTAGTAGTAGTGGTAGTAGTAGTAGCAGCGTTAGTAGTAGTGTAGTAGTAATAGTAGCAGCGGTAGTTGTAGTAGTAGTAGTAGTAATAGTAGCAGCAGCAGCGGCAGCAGTAGTAGTAGTGGTGGTAGTACAGTTTACAGCCGAACGACCTATGAATTCAATATGCCAAGAACCACCTCCAGCTAAATTGTAAACCACATGCAAAATTTGGTATCAATCGGTGCCGTAGGAACTGAGAAAATGCGTGACAAAAATCGTGCTTACTCGTTTATGGATATAGATTTGTTTTGTCACGATGGCTGGCATGCATTCAGTTACATTGGTTTTTTTTCGTTTCTTGTCCAAATGTTTATCATGTTGTTCAAGGCTATTCTTGACACTTTTCAATAACTTTACCGTTTCCTATTATTCATTTCGAAATTTCAAATTTTCGTATGAATTGCTAGTTATTTTAATTTTAATTTTATCAGTGCACTTAGAATGTGTTGAATTTATTAAGGTTTTACCGAAAGAAATGAGCTATGAACTTTGAATGGAATGTCTCATGCATTCCTTCATTGAGATTTGGCAAACACTGAAAACATTTATATAAATTTTTTTTTATAGAAATCCCCTAAAAACAAGTGCGTCCTTAAATGATAACTTGAAGGAATATGCAGTGCCAGTAATGAATTTGTTTACGCAGATGTAAAGGGATTTCCCCGAACAAGAATACACTGACTTTAAACCACATTCAAAACATCCATTAAAGCCACAGCCTCACAGTAAATGTTAATAAAATAGATGCCACGAAGATAAGAGGTCCATTAAGATTCTTTCTTTCTTTCTTGACTAAATACATTCTTTACCTTTTAGTGTAAGGTTGAGTTATGATTGATAAGATTTATTCGTTTAAGTGTTTAATTACCTCTTTTCTTTTCATCATTATATGACAGGTCTAGACCTTGAATTTGGTGAAGAGGGACTTATTGTGCATTTGAGGTAAGCATTTAGGGCACATTGTTGTATTTTTGAAAATTGAAATAAATTGCCATTGTTGGCACGCCTATTGCGTTGTATATCCATGAGAATGAAGATGTGTTCGCCGCCTAATTGTTGTAAGATGCATTTCGATCCCAGCGCTCATCGCAACACCTTGATTTGCAAAGAGAATATTATTATGTCCGAAAGAAGATTGCTATCTCCACTGGTGAATTTCTAACGTCCCTAAGTTTATCTCATAGTGCATCATTGTGTTATCAGATAAATTGGTTAGAATAATTTGATATGCGCTCATATAGAGTTGAGTTTGTCTCCTTTAATTTAGTTTAAATATGCTTTTTGGCAATGTCTGAATTCTACATAATTGCTTTGGACGAAGAGAGTTTGGCAGGTTTTGTTGTATCTCTGTTCATCCTACCTGATCCAATTTTTTCCAGCTCTTTGTTCAGCAATGCTGGACGTGGTATGGATATTGTGTTTAGCATCTCCTTACGTTCTTTGATCCATAGAATGTCCCGGCTCTGTGCCTTTCAGTCACATTTGGTGTTCGGGGTACCTGCATTCATGGCGGGTATCTTGTGTGCCTTTCATGGCTGAACATAGGGCTGGCCCTAACACTAATATGTGGTATTAATAGGGTTCGATCAAACCAACAAATCTCCTTTACATGTGCATAATGGTTTTACACTATAAGATTAAGGAAAGGAGGAGAATGTGATAGCCCAAGGATTAGCCTCATAACATAAGACTGCCAATGGCAACATCGCCTCCCCAAACATAGACGGTCACAAGTTCTACTGACTATCCACCACTACACTAAAAACAGCTAATGATGGCTGCCGGAAGTTCAAACTCAAACTGGAAGAACAGAGAGAAAAGTATTAGAAACGTCCAATAAAAACAATAATACAGGGATACAGAACGTTTCGGGTAAAAATCTCCCTCAGCTGGACACAACGAAAAAAATGCAGACAAAAAAAAACCAAAGAACAAACACAAACACTCGTATGTAAAAAGAGATATCAATAGAAATATCAGAATTAAACAAAGGTATAGGTCTAGTGCAAAGCAAGGTAGTGAAGAATAAAAAATATATGAAGTGATGCGCGGAGAAGGTTTGGAAAAGAAGTGCAAATGCCCCAAGAATGAGTGCAAATACATGACACTAGTGAAAGTAGAAGGAGACCTACCAGATATCTACGTAGATTTTCTCTCCATTTTTCCGTGCGGCCCAATCGAAGGACAGCTACTTGCATGCCTGATGGTCGGGACTGCTGACATGGATGGCGACCGGTCTGTCAGCGTCATTTGAAACGTACTACAGGTGTTGGAGGCGAGGTGGCCGAGTGGTCTAGACTACGGACTTCCATGGTGAGGGTCGTGAGATCGAACCCGGCTTCAGGCACTTCGTTTTTTCCTTGGGCAAGAAACTTTACTGCGTTTGCCTCACTCGACCCAGGTGTAGAAATGGGTACCAATTCTCAAACGAGCCTTGGGAAAGTATCCTGCGATAGACCAGCGTCCTATCTAGAGAGCGACAAATTGTCACTTGTCCGCTTAACGCTACCAAAACCGGATTATGCTCCGGCCCTATGAGCCTCAAAGGCTCTAAAGGACATACTATACAGGTGTTGTACGAACCGGTCGCCCAATCGATTGCTGTCTCGCCCACGTAACATTTCGGACATATTTGCACCTAATGACGTATACTATATTCCGGTAGCGTGCTACAGGAAGACAAGGAGACCAAAGAGATGTTCTCCAGTCCCCCACTGATGGCTTATAGGCGTGATCGCAACTTGAGGGACATCCTAGCCAGAAGCCGTTTCAGTACGGAATCAAGCCCTATCCAGACCACGGCCCGACCATGTGAACGCCGTACCTGCAAAACGTGCCCCTACTTGTGCGATGACGACTCTATCAGTGTTCCCGAACGGGTATGACAAATGAGACAGCTTCAACGAAAGTTAGTATACATCATTAGGTGCAAAATATGTGAAAACTGCAAGGTATCCCATCGATACGTTGCTATTGCCTTCTGTTGAAATCGGACATTTTTTCCAAACAATCGTGAGAAGAACTCAAGCACATTTTTGTGAAAAAAACGACATTAATCCAAGGGGACAACTCTTATTTCCTCCTCACTCATTATATAGTGAATTACGTTCATTTTTAAAAATCTTATGTATTTATAATCTTCGCTATCACTGCGTCAGAAACGACGTCATTACGGACGTATGATTTGTATACCTTTATTCGTCTGTGTCTAGAGACGTGAGGGGAACGTGGGCATGTGAATGATCGCAAGTCACATTGATATACGATATTTCATTTGATTGCATTCTTTTCGTTTAGATCAAACGGGGACGCACGTTTGGCGACAATAGATTGAATGATTTAATCATTTTGATTATTGGTAACAGTTTGATTTAGAATTGCTTGGATTAATCAAGTAAATTCAATTGCACTTTATCGTCTCTCTAGATATTGAAATCATTGTTTTCAATTCCACGTCAATACCTTTCTTTCTTCTTTCTTATCCAATTCCCTTTTACCATTACAGTATAAGGCCAGCACAGTGAGTCTGGATTTCTCTGGATCAAGATATTAAGCCAAGCAGGTGATCAACCCACTGTGATACCAATAGCAATAAAGCAAGATCTTGAAATTCTCACGTTAAAAATAAAGACAATTAAATAGTTGTTATGGTAAAAAAGATGAAATTACATCGTTTATACTTTTTCTATAGCGCAGCGAGAGTGAGTGGCTCAGAGGGTTCTGCCCTTTCAAGCGAAATGTACCGAATTCGAATCCCAGCGGCGACAGCTGTTGTTTTTCTTCACAAAACTCGGTATAACCTTATTTTCCACTAACCTGATCCTATGAAGGTAGGTGGGATCAACCTAGTCCTATCGGAGACGGACGATAAACGTTGTCTACGTTAAAGAACCCCTGGCAGTTGGAAATCGAGAACAGTAAGCGAAAAGCTGCTGTCCGGGCAAAATTAATTCTTACCACAAAAATTCACAGTGGGCTGATCACCTGCTTGGCCTCATAGAGCGGGCCCTACATTGTAATGGTAATAGGGAACTGGATAAGAAAGATGCGCAACGAGTTCAAGTAGATAAACTTCATTGACATTAACTTTATCATGATAAGATAAATTCGCGCAATGTGGTAAATTCTCCCAGCTGTTACCTAGCTGAGGAGGTGACCATAAGGGCTACATTAATTTGTTCACTGACCAGTGTATTGCTCATGGTGTCAATAAAGAGTTTAGGACACAGTGGGCTGATCACCTGCTTGTCTGAATTTTTTTTTATCCAGAGGATTTCCAACCTGGTGTTCAGCCATGCTTGGTGGTCGGGGTGCCTGGATGTATACCGGGTATCTTGTGTGTCTTTTGTGGCTGAACATGGGGTTGGCCCCAACACTGCTTTGTGCGGTATCAATGGGGTTCGATCAAACAAACAATAAGATAAATTAAAGTATTACCATGGCCTACAAAAGCACTTTTTAGAGCATGTTAACGCCCACAGACATACGCGCTGCTTAGTCTTAATATCTCATAATATACAGAGGTAAATGAAGACCCTTGGATGTATAACATTTCCAGCTCTATACTTGGTCACGCCTGCAGTAAAGCGTGCAATTGTTTTGTGCGTGATTCGCAGAGGAGCTTGTGGCTGGCCTCAACACTATGCTGGGGACTCTATCAAACAAAAGAAATCAAGAAATCAAAAGTGTACAACTTTAAAACTCTTGCACACTTATTTGCATCATAACACTGCGCAGTGGGTTGATCACCTGCTTGGCTTAATACCTTGATCCAGAGAAATCCAGCTTCATTGTGCTGGCCCTACACTGTAATGGTAAAAGGGAACTGGATAAGAAAGAAAGAACACTGCGCAGCGTATAGCAAAAGAGAATGTAATGATAGAATAAGGTAAAAAAAAAACAGAAAAAGAAGGATAAACACAATACTGAAATGTTGGGATATCATGTCTGTTCCTCAACAAATTAACGCTTTTCTATTATCAAACGTTCTTTTTCTATCTTGTTGTACCAAACCTTCCCGCTGCGGACATTTACATGTATGCCGTGCAAACATACAACATATCCATGACGTCACATTAGCGTCAGTATCAAACGGTATTGACTATTTTTGTAGAAATATTTGTGTTCGTTCGTTGTTTTTTGTCTGTATTCTTGTTGTTGTGTGGAACTGAAGAAGAGTTTTATCGGAAACGTTCTGTATCACTGTATTATTAAGTTTTCTTTAACATTTTCTCTCTGTTCTTCGACTTAGAGTTTGAACTTCCGGCAGCCATCATTAGCCTATTTTTGTAGAGAAGTGTTTGATCATTACACCAATAAATGGTTAGGTTTCCCTTTTTCTGTGGTTTGATGTGTTCTCTTTGCTAACCCCCCCCCCCCCCCCCTGTCTCCACAACAGCCATTATCTTGTCTATAAAAACCATCTCCGTCTACATCGCTCCCTTTTACCCACAATTATATTTGAGGCACTTCTTATTCCACAAAAATTCTCTCCCCGCCCTCCCCCCCCCCTCTCTCTCTCTCTCTCTCTTTCTCTCTCTCTCTGTCTCTCTCTCTCTCTTTCTTTATCCCTCTCCCCCTTCTCCTTCTCCCCCCCCCCTCTCTCTCTGTATATATCTTACGCCTCACAAATAGATACATTAGTTTATTTTTCGAGGTCGTAAGCCGTCTCTTTTCCCGCGTCAACAAACACAGATTATAGATTTTCTTCTCTTTTGTGCTTCCAGTTTATTTTCTCATGGATATTTTGGTACGTAGGCCTATGTACCAACGCTTTCCCCCATTGTCTTTTTCTGTGCTGTACGATATAATCATTATTTCTATACGACGGCATGTTATATTTAGTATAAGTCTAACTAGCAATATTTCTCAACGCTGTACAGATTCGGCCGTTGAATTTTATACAATATCGGTTGTGGGCAGTGAAAAGGTTATTGGACGCTATAGTTTGATGGAAACTTTCACCACAACAAGGTCGGCAAAGTGTATTAGCTCGTCTCGTTGATATCATACTTCATCGTGGAATAACTTGAATTCCATGACTCACTTCTTGCCCCGTCGTCCGGGTGAATAGGGCGGTTCCATTGAAGATCTGACAACCGCTTTTCCTCCATTATTTTCTCTGTTTTGTTTTTCTCATGGTGCTGCTGACCCTCAGGTCTGTCCATTCGTGGATGGTTGCATCCATTTCTTACTTCTTAAGGGGAAGTGTTCCGTCCGACACTGGAAAAAAATGTATTTTTTTTATGCAAACAAAAAATGTCGACGGAATTTAGTACTTTGAGGTATATAGAACACGTTTTGTTAAAAAGGGTTAAGCTGAAAGAAGCTTAAATCCCCTAAATTTGTTCTAGAGTGAATATAGTCTATTTTAAAACTGTTATTTGCATTTTTCTAAAAATTATACAATTAAATAATTGGAATGCATTATTAGGAAATAACAACTATTCAATAGATTCCGTTTACGTTTATCATCATCATCATCATCATCCGTAGCCTATCCTCAGGTTGGACGTTGCTTCTCGAACTTTCCGGTGGTAAAACATTCGATCATCTGCCACTCTGCCTGCCTCTGTGGTCGTGAGTCCCAGCCAGGTTTCTATGTCTTGTTCCCGGCTTCTGGTTGGTCTCCCTCGTCCCCTCTTGCCATCTACTGTTGCCTCAAATATATATGTTTCTCTAGTGAATCGTGTCGTTTGATATGTCCAAAATAGTTCAACTTTAATGATTTGATGTTCTGAAGGAGTGTTGTTTTATTCCTAATCTTCTCAATATTTCTTCGTTCGTTACTTTATCCTTCCATGATATTCTAAGTATTTTTCTGTAGCATTTCATTTTAAATGCTGTAATTCTTTTTGTGTCTTGGTTATTGATGGTCCATGCTTCACATCCATATTATGTTGTGGTTGGGTGGTATGACACTTTTCAGTATTCTGAGTCGTTGCATTGTCCTTTCCAGATAGAAGCCATATCATTGAGCTTTGCTGTTGCAACTGAAATTCTCCTTATATCTGGTGTTGATTTCCATCTGCCTCAATTCTGGCCCTGAGATATTCGAAGCTTCCTACTCGTTCTATTTGTTCCCCCAGCAATTTTGACCGTGGCCTCTTCTCTGCTCTTGCTCCACATACTTCGTCTATATTAATATAGGAAGGAGCCTAGGTGGGATTTTGATGGTATCTTGTACAGTCTTTTAATTATAGCTGATCGAATATAATGCCAACCCTAATTTTTGATCTATCAAAAAGTACCTGTCTTTGAGGGCCTTTATTTTGGTGTGAACGTTTTTTTAAAAAATAGACATGACCTCCCCCCCCCCCCTCCCTTTGAATAATCCATGGAGAGCTGTTTTTGCAAGTCTCTCAGATCGTGTGACATGCCCAACACAATTTAGCTTCCTTGACGGTGGTCAGAACACAAACACTCTTGTAAGAATCTAACAGGAGCTTTTACTTTAGAGAAACAAACACTTATGAACTAGACAAGACAAAATAGACAGATAATATCATGGCCTTGTGGTTGATACCCAACAGACCAGGAGTTGCAATCAAAATAATATGACGTTGATGAACATAGCCATTCAAACGAACAACTTGTGTGCGTTTGTTTGTTTCTTCCGCTTTTACCATGTCTGTTCCATGGGTAAAAAAATGTTTATTCCTTGTTATGAATTCAGCGTACTGCTAATCAAGGAACGCGAGTAGAGAAAGCTGGTCGCCAGCTTGTTCATGTCATTCCCTGTTTATTTGCAAACCCCGATTTGTTTTACTCATAGTCTTTATTTAAAATCTCTTTCATCAATTCTTTTATATTTTATTGAGGTTTGCAGCATTTTATGCATTCGGTTTGATTGGGTTTTTTTTAAATTTCGTGTTGTTTTTGTGTTTTATTTTAAGAACCGTAAAGATAAATAGAAAATATAGTTCAAATAAAGACAATACTTTGATTCTGCCTCGTAATGCAAAAAACCCATAAACTTGCTTATTATCTCTCGTTCTAACGTTGTCAATTAATTGCATCTTTATCTATAAGGAATGTAAGTTACAAACGCACAATGATATTTTGATAAATGCACTATTTATAGCATATTGTACCGTAAACAAAAAAGATGGTTTATAAGATTAGGAGTTATTGACTGTCTCTTTACTTTTAACTGGCACTGAGTTTAGTGGTCACTGTAATGATTTGACACCCATGAACATGACAGTCTTCATTTCCACAAGCTGGACCCATTTCTATATATTTCTCAGTGAGAAATTCCCCTTAACTTGTTATAGGATAGCATCGAAACACCGAGGGTGGAGTATCATGCTAGAGCCAGTAATATCAGCAATGTGACAAATTATAGATTGCACTAATGAAGGAGTGTCCAGTTGCCTATATGTCAATATCATATTTTGCCCTGTGCGTGCGCAATGAGTGGCTACCGTCCATCCCAATAATAGAATAAGCAAAGAGAAGAAAAAGAAGAATCTACGGGATTGCCAAAAGGAAAATGCGGTTGACTCAACGTGCCTGTTGCTTATTCTACAAAAACGACCTTTTGGGATAACCAGCTAATAAATCTTGACCTGCTCGGGAAGTTTCGTGCAGGAGAACAAAATAACCAATCCATGCGAAATGTAGTAACCAAAGAAAGTCGACAGTTTGAGGACATATTGACATAGGTCTTTCAGAAACGTTTCTCCAAACTCCGCTCAAATGACTTATGACTTCAGTCATTTCATTTCTCACTATAATGTCAGAGATGTTCTTATTTCATTTTCTAATTCTACCACGTGATTTGTATTGGATTCCATTCAATTATTCCAAGCATTCTCTATTCATCCATTCTCATTACAAACCATCTCAGCTATCTATTTCGGTCGCTGAAATGACCTGTCTGTGTCTATAGCGCCCTAAAACACCAAAATACAAACAAACAAACAAGCTGTGTATGTATATCACTTGCTCTAAGCTGTGTATTTTATCTTCTAGCCCGATTGCTTTCATCTTAACAACATAGAAGCAAACAGAACCCTTCAAATCACGGTGAATGAAACGCCCCTCCCAGCATAAAAAACCCACAAATATATTGGAGTCACAGTAGTACATTAAACAAGACACACCGAACGCACGGCATGAAAAATAATCAAAAGGAACTGTCTACTAAAACAACTGTCTGGGACAAGATGGTGAGCAACTCAAAACATCAACTTTGGCCCTGTGCTATAGCGTAGCAGAATACTGTGCGCCCGTGTCGACGAGAAGTGCGTATACCAACCTCATCGAAGTAAAAGAGACCCAATGCGCACCATCACAGGATACATGAAATCAACCCCAATGCAATGGCTCCCAGTTATGAGTGCAATCGCCCCACCCCTTGTAAGGAGAGAAGAAGCAAACAAAGATGGTTCTCCGGGGCGAAAGAAACCCCAATAAGAAAGATCATCACACGCGTTCCTACAACCAGCGGATTAAAATCGTGAAGACCATTCTATTAGTCCCAGATAGAAAGATACAACACCACTGAAGCCTGGAAAGGTGAATGGGATAGGGACAGGAGGGGAAAACATTACAAACTCAAGGGAGCGTCGGTGGTCGAACGGATAGCACGCTGAACCGGTCAGAGTGTCAAGCTACATTGGCCGTGATCAGTGTGTGAATGGGTGACCACTCGGGCGTTGTGTTCTTCGGCAACCCATCAAGGGTGGGGAATGAATGAGAGGCTACTAGTTACTGTTGTATTTATGTGATTATGTATTGTGATGTTATGTAATATGTCCAATGTAATCTGTATTTATTTATTATTGATTATGATTGATTCCACTTTGTAAAATGCCCAATTTCCCGAAAGGGATGAAGTTTACTTTTTAAGAAAGGTTTCCAGGCTTCCAGAGTTGAAAACGGAAACATTAGGTCGCCTCTAACAGATTGCGCAGAACGGCAGCGAATATACATTAGTGACTCGCCCATTTGTCCGACGTGCAACGGAGGACCCCAGGACACTGACCACCTGGTGCTTCACTGACGAGGTTGGAGGGAGGGGGGGGGGGGGCTATGACAGCATATCTAACTTTGATTACAGTTATGATACTTTGATAGCCAACCTGATAATGGAAGTGTAGCCTTTCTTTCTTTCTTTCTTTATCAATAACCTTATAGTACCTTTCGGTGTAAGGTTTATGCATGATACACAGACTGTGGCCATTGATCCCGAATTTCCAACTTGGCTATACACCTTTGTTGCTGTGCTGATTCTCTGATTTGTTTCTTCTTTCAGGCTACCATTTGACTTGATCATTACTCATATGAATTTATAGCTATCAACCTGTTCCAATACCTCTCCTTCAAGTTTAATTTCATGTTTTTTGGTTCTCTACTAATTAGCATAGTCTTTGTTTTCTTTGTATTTATTTTCAGACCTCTTTTATGTAATTCCCTGTT
>JARBEQ010253908.1:911-10943 GCA_030265355.1 Tritonia tetraquetra
AACAACAAAGGTGATGACATTATCATTCATTATTAGGATATTGGAACCACAAGTATCATTTACCAATGACAGCAGCAGAATGTCTACACCAAAACAACAAAGGTGATGACATTATCATTCATTATTAGGATATTGGAACCACAAGTATCATTTACCAATGACAGCAGCAACAATAATGGTAGTAAACCCCTAGAGAGACAGACAGAGAGAGAGACAGAAAGAGAGAGAGAGAGACAGACAGACAGACAGTCTGACAGAGAGAGAGACACACAGAGAGAGAGACAGAAAGAGAGAGAGAGAGACAGAAAGAGAGAGAGAGAGAGAGAGAGAGACAGACAGTCTGACAGAGAGAGAGACACAGAGAGAGAGACAGAAAGAGAGAAAGAGAGAGAGAGAGAGAGAGAGAGACCGATAGAGACAAAGAGAGAGAGAGAGAGAAAAAGAGAGAGAGAGAGATTCTAGTACAATAACCTCACCATTTCTCTGATTTCCGAGGTAGTGACAAGCACACATGATGGCTCACATTCCTGACTGCCTGCTGAAGGTTTACTGCTTTCATCCCTCATCTGTTCAATGAATTCATCCCAGGATCCTTCAAAGAACAAATCTAGCACTGATGACATGCAGCCCTGGAGGTAAACAAAACAAATGAACAATCACAATGCGGCAGTCAAAACAACTAGATTAAAGTTAATCAGTTTTATGATCATTTCAGAGGCAGGACTTCCTCTTCATAGTCTACCTCTGATCGGACTTGAACCAACATAGGTGGAAAAAAGGGCCTTCAAATCATTTGACCTGGCTGTGATTCGAATCCATGTCAAAAACAGTCCTTATCAAATAAAAAAATATAAAAAGTAAAAAAAAATTGAAAAGCTTCTTAAAAGTGTACAGGGTCAATAAAATCTTCATGATTTCAATCTAAAACCGTATGATTCAAGGGTGTTTTTTTTGTATTAAAAAAAAGTTAAAGTAACCAATTAGACTGATCAATACAATGAAATGATTTGTTAAAATAGGAAAAGCTTGATGGTCATTAATAAAATCCTATAATAACAAGAAGCCGACAAGTGACATTTGGTCACTTTCTGGACAGGACACTACTTTCCCAGCTCTCATTTGAGACTTGGTACCCATTTCTACACCTGGATCAAGTGTCAAGGCAATTCGAGTAAAGTTTCTTTCCCTAGGAAACAATGAAGTGACTGGAGCAGGACTCAAACCCATGACCCTCGCCATGGAAGTCTTAGTCACTCGGTTACCTCACCTCCATCCACCAGCATAGCAAGAATTCAAATAACAAAATCAGTTCAAGGGCCCACCTTGTCAAATCGTCCATACAGGTCCTGAACCTTGGGATCAATCTCCTCCCATTGAGATATTGCTAGCACTTGAATTATCTTGGCCATCTAAATAGAATATAAATCATGTACTTACATAATTGATTTAGCTCTTCTGAAAATGAATTCAAAGAAAACAAAGACTATGCTAATTAGTGGAGAACCAAATAAGCATGAAATCAAACAAGAAGATTTATTGGAAAAGGTTGATATCCATAAATACCTAAACGTTAAGACACTAGACAGTAGAGATAACAGCAAACTACAGGCAACAGAAATGAAATTCCTAAGATCAATAGGCAAAACAAAAAGAATTAAGATTAGAAATACTAGAATTAGAGAAGAAAAATCTGAAAGTCTATAAATGAAAATAGATAAAAATCAATTAAGATGGTTTGGACACATAAACAGAATGAAAAATAGCAGAATTCCTAAACAAATACTAGAATATAAACAGTAAAGAAATACTACCTAGAGGCAGACTAAAGAAAATGTGTCAGGATGCAGTTTCAGAAATAATAAAAAAAGAGAGGATCTAGGCTTGTAGAGGCAAAGAGGTTGTCATTGAATAGGGATTAATGGCAAAAGTTTGTATCGCATTAACCTTACTCCGAAAGGTACTAAAGTTTATTGATAAAGAAAGAAAAACAGATGTTCTCAGTTCCCACCACAACGACCGCTACCAAATTTTGCATGTGGTTTACAATCTAGCTGGAGAGGGTTCTGAGCATATTAAATATAGGAACGGTGGTGTCGTTGATTTTATATAAAATGCTTTGTTTCTTCTAATTTTGTTAATAGACATTCTTAATTTTCCTTTCTTCTGCTTTGAGTAAAATGCTTCTAATATACAATGCTTGTGTTTATTTTCTATTTTACTCAAAGGCAATTTGTTGTCAGTATGTTCTTTCTGTTCCGTTTTCTTCTCACCCCTCTATACATCGTTCATTTGCTTTTATTGACGTATTTGTAATTTTAGTTATACAAACTTGGAAGTTATAAAACTAAAAAGAAACAAAAACTTCATGTTTAATGAGATTTCTAACCATTTCATCCTTAGAGGAACAGCAGCTCAAGGAAGTTTCTATGACACACTTACCTGCATTAGATTATGCCTTGATATATGACTAATCGGAACATCAGAAGTGATTCCGAACGGCTCCGGGTCACAAATGGCAGGACAAATAAATCTGTCAAAAATAAGATCTGCACAACTGGTCCGTATCTCCTGCATGCTGACTTGACCTCTTTCTGTGAGGACACGATACACTTGAGATATAAGCCAGCCCAAACTAGGGGGGAAGCAATGTATATTAGACTTGATACTATTAATAAACCTTGAAGCTAAAAACACCAGTTTATCCACTGCTTCTTTGCGATATTGTTCTAATTTGATTATGTGTCCAGGCGTACCGGGTTCTCCAAATCGTTTCAGTTTTTCATGTGTTGGAAATCTGACGAGAGCTTTGTCAGGATCGATGTCGTAGAACCATTCGTCCTCCATTAACACCCGCATAATAGGTTCATATAAGGCAGCAGTTAAAAACAAACGTGCTGAAAACAGACTGTCACATAACTGTTTATACGCTTTTGTAAACGCTGTGGTAGTCCGTCCAAACAATCGTCTTGGATTAAGGCTATTGGCGACCTGTTTTTGTAGCAGAGTTTTCAACACTTTTAACACTGCTGTCTCATTCTCCTGTTGAATGCAGTTGGAATAAATGGACGATATCGTGAGGGTGATGATATTGCCAACATCCACTCCCTCTTGCTGATCTCCTTCCAAGATAAGAGCAGCAAGGAGAGATGGATTTTCATAGAGATATCGCAAAAGTTCCCCATATTTAGAATCATGGTAGCTGAATACTTTGTAGGAATCAACAAACTTTGTGTCTTCCAGCTGGTTGTTTACAGCATAGGCCTGTCAGTGGATGACAAGGGAAAGGATATGATAAGAATGAAATACAACAATTTTGCACACTAATCAAGTATCAGGTCATCTTTTGGAGTATGTATATGAATGTTTTAGAAAATAACCACCTGGAATGGAATTTAAAAAAAGAATGTACCTTCTTCTCCTTTGCAGTCCATTAACTTTTTAAAAAATAACCACTCTTGCTTAATAATACCAAAGCAGTATATATCATCTTCATGCAATATTCAGTGAGAAGGGGAAAAAACAACATGAGAGTAACTTTTAACGGGATTTTTACATGTAGCAACTTTTAAAGGGATTTTTACATTTAGCAACTTTAAAAGGGATTTTTACATGTAGCAACTTTTTTAGTGATTTTTTTTCTGTTTTTGTTGAATTCAATATTTGTCACAATCTAATGCAATACAGTCAACCATACCTACAACAACAAAATCCCAAAAGATAAACTGTCAGAACATAATCGCACCACAACTTCTTTGTTTTAAGCCTACAAAAAAGATAACTCTTGGCAAAGAATACATTGACAATAAATGTTAATGTAAGCATCACTAATGTTGCATCATAACTTTGATTATTTGTACAGAATAAAAATAATTTCTTACGTCAGTGCTCTCTCCAAGATTACCCTGTTGCCAAAATTGTTGAAGATTCAACTTCTGCCGTCTCAGAACCCATGATGAGTGATTCAGCTGTTCTGCTAAAACTGTAATGCTGTTATACAGCTTTTGCAATTGTTCTCGCTCATTGGAAGCAAACAAATTTTCTGTTTGCAAATGTTGACTTAGCTCCAGCAGCTCTGACGTCAATGTCATCTTGAAATAAGGTTGCTGTGAAATACAAAAAGTCATTTCAGTTTTTTTTCTTTCATCTACACTATCTTCAATTGCCTTTTTTTGATTGGCGGAGGTTATTTGGGCCACAATAGCCACATAATTATTTGGGCCATTGCTTTGACCTGCTTGTTGACATCATTGCTTCATTTCACATGCCGTTACTTTCTACATATCCCTGAACCCTAAAATCTAAACCAAGTGAAAAAACAGTAAATCAAAATTCACTTGGAGTACGTTTAGATAGAGGATTCAGGGAGGGTTTTTCAGATGCTGCCATTCTAGAATGAGCAAGCACTGAGCAGAGTGGAAGTTAGTTAAAATCAAGCCGCTCTCTCATGGGTTGAAAATATTTTTATATTGCCCAAAATTATGGCATAAGTCAGACTTTTATATGCCAAAATGCAACCATCATTATATCAAGTAAAGTAATAATAATAATACACAATTTATATATCGCGCCTTACCCCGTGTGAAACAGGCTCAAAGCGCTTTACATTTGCAAAGAAAGTAATGATAAAAGCAAATAAAAAAGTAATAGATTAAAATATATATATACAATGGTCACAAATTAAAAAGGAAGGCTTTTAAACGAGATTTGAAACAGTCTCTATACTATCAATGTATCTGACATGTGCTGGGAGGGAGTTCCAGAAAAGGAGAGCCGAATAGAAAAAAGTAAGCGAGTAAAGTATCTCCAAGGGCACAAACGCTGACGATCGAAATATGGTGCGCCATGGTGGTCACCCATCCAAACACTAACTGTGCTCAATGTTGCTTTACTATGCCCACCGTTTCAGCGTGCTATCCGTTCAGCCACCGACACCACAGGTAAAGATTTACAGCATTGGGATTAAGAGAGATGCCACTAGGCAACTTTTTTTACAAACAGATAGAGATCAAAGACAAACCTGTTCCATGTGTACCTATACTACTAACATAATATCAATAGGTATGCAGTGTACTTTACTATGTCTCTCAACCTGCTGGATATCTCCTAGCAGAGGAATTCCAGCAATTGCCAGAAAAGTGACACCGCTATCAACCATATATTAGGGTGGTGAACACTGTGTGTGGCATAGCACAAAGCATAAAATGCTTACAAAAAATTTTAAAATTAAATGTCACTGTAAGTAGATCAGTTCACTACCATGTCCATCTTTAATCATGAGTATGAGAGGAAAATCGCTAAAAGAGCCCAAATTAATTCTTGTGTCTAGACACCTTAGTTACAATACAAACTTGGAGAATTTTGCAAATTTTCGTCACTTAGGCTCCATTATCTTGAGTCCAGTCTACCAGAAATTGCTAATTACAGCACCAGTCACAACATGCTGATGATTGCCAACTTGACTGAAATTTGCTGTGATGATTAAAATACTTCCAATTTTTTGGGAAAAAACGCATGTTGAGGTCTGGACAATTCAAACTTTTTTGGGGGAGAATCAGAAAAAACAGGGGTCTTAGATTCATGAGAAGAGTAAATAGGCTTACAGAATAGAACTAGACTCCCTCTAGTTGCTTACATCTTTGACTCCCAGCCTTATTTCCTGAATATCCCAAGGGCCATAACCAGTAAATAAAAATATGTGTGTATACTGCTGTGTTTAAAAAATCATTTTTTAAAAAACTATTGCGTAATAGCATTGTACTATGTATCAATATAAAGAAGAATATATGAAGAATCTTACAATGTGTGTTGTTTTGTGTGATTTATATAGTTGTTCAATGTAAAGATATGAAAAACACCCTTTGGCGTATAAAAAACACTTATTTTCGACTCTAAAATCATGAAACATACCTTCTAAAATCCTAATTTTCAGCATGATGCAGCCATCATACTCCCTCAGATTGTAGCACAATATGTCATAATCCAATTGTCAAAGTTTCATTGAAAAATATTCACTTATTTTTTTTTTCCAGGGTTTTTTGTTCAGGTCTTCAAGTAATGAAAAAAATCACTACTCGTGAAAAAACAACCACTTTTACATATTTCCACTCATTATTTCCATAAAAGAAATACTAGCAAAAGAGCTAGACCTATCTAGTTGGTTCATCATCAGTATCAGAACTCTCAGGGTCATTAGATCTTTGAGGAGAACTGATAACGGTCCTCTTTCCCCTCCCTTTACCCCTGCTAACATTGCTTTGGATTATTCTACCTCGTTTGGCGGTGCTAGGTCCAACATCATTATCACTAGTCACTATCTGATGACAAATTATGACTCTCACCGTCTAAGTCTTGATTCAACCACATTTTAATAAAATTTGAGGCTTCACCTGCCGATAAACGCTTTGATGGGGGTGAAGGTCGTTCACCAGAAGCCATTGTTGACAAACAAATGCCTAGCAACAACGGCGTCACATAAAATCTCAGTAAAAATACGTTAGAACAACAGCAAAATTCAGATCGATCGGCTCAAATGTAAACAAAAACGCTTCGAGGACTGGAAACAAAGCAATAAAAAGTGGCCAGATATTTTATATTTTCAAGCCAAATCTCAAGCTTGGTCAATGAACTCATCATGCGTTGCTTGGGACAGACCGAAAAATCTATCAACGCATGATGCGTTGCTGGGATTCAAAGAGTTAAGTTTATAATAGAGTAAGTGCATCCATCCACGGCGTTCACAGGCGCTGACAAGACCAAGAGTTGTAGCAAATGACTACTTTACTTCCATCCGCTGCAGTCTGGGTGCAATGGACACTAGATGCAAAGGCACCATGCTATGTGCACTTACCAAGAACAGACACTCTAAGTCAGTAGATACTCTAGAGTCCTTAAATTCAGCCCAGTGAGTGAGCTAGCTAGCCTAGTTAGACGTCTAGACACATCTAGTCTCTCTCTATCATTATATCATCATCACTCTCATTGGACTTGGACAAATCTACTTGATAAAATCATAGTTTGTGCTCATGAGATTTTACTAGTACCAATTCATCAAAGATAAAAATAAAACTCGACGCAGAAAAAGGTGAAAAGATCAGAAAATCAGATCTACTGACCAATATCACTGACAGTTCAGTGTGGAATCTTTGATTCTTAGTCGTAAACAGATCAGATAGAATGATAGAAAGGGGGAGGGGCTGAATTACATGTGCCACTGCTTCTGCAAACGCAGGGCAATACATCTTTACAAGCATAAATTATGAACAGTTTACATACCTTGTGAATGCAAAGAGCTTTATCTAAAGCAAACAACAATCAAATTATTAATGAAATTATGGTTCTACATTACTAAGGGTTGTGTACATTCGTTTCGGAAGAAGGTTCTCTACAACATCGACCATAAAAACTACAAACACCTTTGCGCATGTGTCCAATTAGGGAGAAATAAACACTCCTTGGAGAGAAATAAAATTGCTAAAATATTCGACACAATCCACTTCTCATTATTTTTACTTGCAAATTTTATTATTTTGTACCATCAAAAAATCATAACAACTCTAAAATTGTTATTCAGAAATCAAAAATATGGTATCACTTCAACAAATTATACAATAATAAGTCCCCCGAGAATAAGCGAACATCTGAATCGGATGGGTTTTTCGGAAAGATATTATTGTGTCAAGTTTCAAAGTTTCCTAATTTCTGATCAGAATAAGTCACATCTCCGTACTCGAGGAAGTCTTTAA
This sequence comes from Tritonia tetraquetra, assembly GCA_030265355.1. Lineage (NCBI taxonomy): Eukaryota > Metazoa > Mollusca > Gastropoda > Nudibranchia > Tritoniidae > Tritonia > Tritonia tetraquetra. The sequence continues at coordinate 8,654 of JARBEQ010253908.1, forward strand.
AACATATTATATGTATAGGGGTGTCATGGGGTGGATCTTTAAATTAAATATGATAGATACTCTGCCTTTAAAATCTGATGAAAAATTCATTCACCCGTCTGCTAGAAGATAAAGTTTATTCGGATCCTTTTGTATCTTATCTAAAAGAGTTATTATTCAGACTTAATGCATTCCCTCCCCTCCCCTCGTTTCAAACAATGACACACACACACTCGAAAGAGACATACAGACATGAAGTTCTCAGTTAACCACTTTGCCCTTGCTTGGCGCTACTCCATGTGGACTTTTTGTTCATGTTTTATTGTTGTCTCTCTCTCCCCTCTCTCAGGGTAAGGACAGAGACTGTCCCTGGTTATGGCTCGAAAATAGTTGGGGGCTTGATTTGTTTTCTGCCATTTTGGAGCATACGGCCAAGAGGCGTGTAACTATTACGGCCCCTATGAGGTTACTAGATCAAACCCATAGGCAACATAAGTGCATTCAACACGCACATTCCTTGAACAAAGTGAACCCACACCAATAAGTGGCCTGTCTGTCTGGCGGGCGTCCATCTGATCGGGCCTGTTGCACAACATTGTGTACCTACAAGATCGCAATGAAATGGGGGCTGCTAAACTTCCAAATGGGACAAAGCACAGTATAACGTTTCGGGCAACAACGCCCTTCATCAGCTAACAGACAAAAAACACAGAACATATAACACGAAAATTCACACGAATTCATATTACTATTACATCATCCCCCTCTCGTCCCACTTTCGTCTTCTCATTTCCCAGTCAGTTTGGTTTTACCTCCCTTGGCGACAGGTCTTAATAGAATGCTTGAGATTTCTCTACCCATGTCCGTGTTATATAATATGTTCTGTGTTTTTTGTCTGTTAGCTGAGGAAGGGCGTTGTTGCCTGAAACGTTCTACGTCCCATTTGGAAGTTTATACATTTCCTTACCCCTCTTATTCAACAACGCGAGGGACGCACACCTGTTGGTGTCCGAGCAATTCAGTCAAAGTAAAAACGAAGAAGGACGAGATGTTTCGGCCCCTAAAAAGGAGAGATGTGGACTACATCGGGAAAAGTGTTCTGTAGGACTACCAGAACAGGAGGAAAGAAAGAGAGGAAAAACCAAAGTGGAGATGGATTGATGGACAGAAGATTGACGTGAAAGAGATTGGAGTTGATGAAGAAAACACTATGGACCGGTTAAGAAAGGGGTATGAATTCACCTTAGTGACAATACTCGTAGGATTAGCTGTTTAAAAAAAGAGGCGGGGGGTTGGGGGTTAAGAAGAAGAAGAAAAGAAGGAGGGGAAGAAGAAAGGGGTGAGAAGAAGGAGGGGAAGAAGAAAGGGGACGAAAAGTAGAAGAAGAAGAGGGAAAAGAAGAAGGATTAGGAAAAGGAGGAGGAAGGGGGGGGGGGGGGGGGCTATTCATTTTCCCGGTGACTAGTAGGATTCGCGAGGACTGTTTCGTGTGATCTGAGGATGATAATATTGTTGATGTTATTTCTCTATCTTTGTCCGAACGTTCCACGTCCCTGTGCTTTGTCCCTTTTTGGAAGTTTACACATTTTCTGTACCTTTTTTATTCATTGATTTTTAGCTTCCAGCAGACCCTATTTTATTGTATCTTTCGACAGTTACCTTCACTCAGCTAATGTCCTAGTTTGATTCTAACACAACTCTTCAAAATGGTGTCCTCGTGCTAGCCATACTCAAAGTCGACACAGAACGTTTTATCTATGATAACGCGGCCGACGCAGCTGTGAAATAGACAAACGTAGGTACTACTTATCAGATGTTGTGACAAGCAGGAAGTATGACGAAGAAAAGTGTGTTATCAGCCAATGAGTGGTAAGATGAAAGCACCAAAATGACAGTGAAAGATATCACGTAAAGAGACCGACTATGGTTTCCACTTTGACTTACTTTTATCTCAACTCTCAACAATTGAACAGACCACGATGAACTACTAATGTTCCCAGTAATCAGGGATTAAATTATGATATAGTCTAGTGTAGACTTGTGAGATCAGGGGAACATTGTTTTATAAGATAGGGGCGGTCTCTGAGAGAACGCTTATTGCGGACACTGGGAAAAATAACAATGGACAGCAACTTTTTTAAAGCTTTTCTCCATAGTTCGTGAGTTGCTCTCCATAGTTCGTGAACCGCTCTCCATAGTTCTTGACTTGCTCTCCATAGTTCGCGAGTTGCTCTCTTAAGAAACAGGTCCCAGTCAGTACATATTGGAAACGATAAATCAGAAAGCAGTATGCCTCTCAGATTTGGCGTAC
>JARBEQ010253919.1:0-10942 GCA_030265355.1 Tritonia tetraquetra
ATAAAATTACTAAGATAAAGAAGGAAGAAAACGGGACCGCTGCGAAATGTTGACGTTAAGCGAGAGTTGCCGTTAAGTGTGTTGCTGTTAAACGGATTGCACTGTAGCATGCTTGAATTTTTCATCTGATTGAAGATACATCTAACAAATGTGCACATTGAAATTGGAAATTAAACTAAGTAGTAATTTTGCCGTATGGCAAAATCCATAATGTAAGAGTTCACTAAATAAACATATTTACAAAAGAATTTCAAGTTGTATATATAATATAATATACAGAGCATAAAGTACAAATATAATCACAAAATAGGTTTTGAACAACATAATATAAATCAAAGATGTTCTTTCGATAGATAACAATACAAACCCTTATAGTCCGCTAATGCTGCACTGCAGTTGGAAGTAAACCATAACAATTTTATTTCAAGCCAAATATTTAAACAGTGAAAACTGACCAAAGAAAGGCCAACGACAATTTTTTAAATGAAACATTTGCTGCTTTGATTTTCTTATAAACTCATGAAAAACATAAATAAATAAAACTCATCGGCACTCAGACATAAATTCAGACAATGTAAGATTTTGAGTTGAATCAGTAAAACAAAGCTTACTATATCACAAAATAGCATATTCAATTAACTTCACAGATAGTGTGCAATACTCTTGACTTTATGAAAACAAGGATAACATTTGGTAAATAAAAAATTTGATTATCGTGTTCTATTCTTCACCATCATAAATGCATTATTCAAGCGTAACTCTGAGTAAACCTATGTAAGCCCCGGCACCTGTTGGTTTACAGCGGTTATGCTTATGATGTAAATTTCACTCGCCATGCTCTCAGTTTACTGGCTTTGATCAGTAAACTGGAAGCAAGGCGAGCGAAATTTGCCTTATTAGCATAACCACAATAAACCAACAGACGGAACTTTTTCAAGTGTGCTAAAACAACACTGATTTGATTGTAGCACTCATTTGCCGACCTTTTCCAATCCTTCACCCAAAGCTTTCAAGGCCAGATTTACATTCTCCGGAGCACAGTTGTGCCCCATGATCCCGATCCTCCAGACCTTTCCGGCAAGTTCACCAAGGCCACCAGAAATCTCCACTCTGTGGCTGGTACACACAAAGTAACACATCGTTATCAAACACATATCATGGTAAGTTTATGTTCAGGCAATGACAAAATAATTTCATTTTCTTTTGAAAATTGATGTCATTATTGAGAAAAAGAATATATTGTGTGACAAAGCAATCATAATATTGTGTCTGAGTGAGAACTATACAGTGTCAACAGAAAGTTTTATGCCTCTTTCGACACTTGATGAAGATCATTTCAGAGGCGGAACCCCCTGTTTATAGTCCATCTCCAATAAGACAGTTTGAAAATTATTTTTTCTAATGTGTCTGCATTAGAGGGCCTCTCCAGCACAACACATTTAAACAATAACGAAAGATAAACGCTAAGTTTTCTATTTAGAATCATGAATATTATTCATCTAACCCACTGAGCACAGTTAGCCAGGAAAAAACTCTCACTTATCACATCAATACTCAACACTCTTATATATTCCTTTACAAAAAGATAGAGCCTGATTGAAATTGTGACTGAGCAAACGTATGCTAATACCAAGATCCTGTTATTCTAGGCCAAGGATGTTGCTACAGATGAATGGCATTGAAAGTACTTACTTGCTCATGGCATAGTCAATAACAGCCTTCCAGTCAACTCCTTCAGGCACTTTGATGGGTGTCACACAAGGGTTTCTTATATTCTGTAAACATATGTCAATGAGACCTATATTATAGTATATTTCTATTATTCAAATAAAACTCAAATGGGTAATCTATATTATTAGTAGTTTTTGTCACCTAAAAAAAAAAAATTTGTGGCAATCGTTCAAGGAAATCGTTCAAGTACACAACATCTGCTGGAATTAAACAACCGTCAAACGCAAAGAAGAAGATTCATTTTTACAACACTCCAAAAGCTATATGCCCTACACTGTGATGGTAACAGGGAACTGGATAAGAAAGAAAGAAAAAAAAGCTATATCATCATATATGACAAAATAATCTCGGTATTTTCATATAAAACCCCTCAAAATCAAACATTGATATTCTTTGTAATCAATGCTGATGAATAAATTCACAATGAATTCAGTGAATAAAAAAGATGAACTGATTCCTTAGTGGGAACAGACAATTCATATCTTTACACAGCCACAATTCTGAGTGTATAAACAATGCTCTGATCATCTGGCATTGTGTCCTTGAGCAGGACACTTTACTTACCTCACTCGACTTGGTGAGAAGGATCATACTGCAGTGACCTGCCGGGGTAAACCAAACATTCTAAAGCACATAGGGCAACTTTGTGGTATTGTGCTTATTAGGTGTTCTTTTTACTTTTTCACTTTCAGTTCTCACCTTGTCTGTGACCAGTGGTTCCAGACCCAGCTTCTCTAGTCCGTCATATAAAAGTTGAGAGCAAGCTTTGTGATCTTTCCATGACTTTTCAAGAGTCTGCGGAAAGTAATTTGTTTCTAGTTTATAAAGGAGGTTGATGGATAGAAAACACATTTTAACATAATATATGTAAACAAACCTTGGTGGAGCTTGAGATCTATTTTTGTCTGACGAATCGCAAAAGGGGCGTCCTGGTGGCTCAGAGGTATGGTTTTGGCCTTTGAAGCGAAACGTACCAGGTTCGAATCCCAGCAACGACAGCGGTTGTCTTTCTTATAAACCTATTTACCACTCCCCTGATCCTTAAAGATAGGTGGGATCAAGAACCTATTCCTATCGGAGACAGAAGATAAATTTGGACGTCCTGTGTGCCAGTTGTGCACGTTAAAGAACCATTGGCAGTTGGAAATTGAGAAGAGTAGGCAGAAAGGCCGCTGTCCGGTCAAAATAAATTCCTACCACAAAAAGTGGGCTGATCACATGCTTGGCCTAATATCTTGCTCCAGAGTAAATCTGCCTCAGAGAGCGGGCCCTAAACTGTAATGGTAACAGGGAACTGGATAAGAAAGAAAGAATTGCACAAGTCAACAGCCGTGAATCGTTACCACTATGTGTATAGTAGCTATTAGCAGCCTAAAATTGAAGTGCTTTCCTATAAGTAGTTTGCTACCTTTTCAATTGTATCGCTGGTTAAAATAACCAGACAATGGGAAGTCTGTACCTTCACGTTGCATGTTACAACAACACAAGTAAGGGTTAATACTACACACAAGACAGCAGATTCTCCAACCCAACTTAATTCCCCCCCCCACTGTTGAGCAGATATAGCATTATCTTATAAAGAGAGAAAAGGGGGGGGGGGGGGGGTTGGGTTAATTTACACCGTAACTTTCGTAAAGGAGGAGCAGGAGACTTATGAAGGCAGAACAGTTAGCTTTGAAAAAAGGAACAGCTGCTAGCCAAGAGCAACATTTTTATATCTCAAAGAGATGAATTGAAGTAAAAGACAAGGCGTCTCTTTTCTTGGGGGAAAGAAAGACAAAAAGAAGGGATTCTACTAACTGCTATTTACCCACAGAAACATGCGTAAGTAAAAATTGTATTCTGTTCTAATAACATTCTGACCTCTTCTGCCAATCTAGCCAGGCCTTCCCTCAGGGCATAAACTCCAGCTATCAAACCAGTATGGTGATACCTGGAAAAGAGAACAAAGCACATATCGTCCACTGTCACATACAGGTTTATAGTCTGTGTTAACATTCTATTATAAATATATACAGTTTATTTTTGTAAAAGTAGGGTTGACAGATGTAAAATGTACCCATTTCCAATAAGTGGCTTTATGAATTACTCTCATCTTCATTCCATTTAATGAAATGTTACACACTGTTTTGCATGATCTGACAACTTTTTGATAAAACACATTCTGTCTCCAATAATACTTAGGCTGAACAAGACAAAGATGGTTAACATACGAAAAAGGTTTGCATTGAAAAATTTGTTTGAATAAAATTCTTCATCTTTGAATGTCAACCTACAAACAACATTTGTAGTTGTTTTCAATCAATAGCTCACTGTGCCCAAAGTGATTGTCATCTCAAAGTCATTTGTCCATTTTCATTCGGGCTTCTGCCCTTTCACCTTCTAGCAAGGGAGACCCTTCTAGATACTTAATTTTGTCGATATAATTCTCTGGGTCACCACAAGGGAAGCATACGTAGATTCAAAATCTAATGCATTTTCAGACATGGTACTTACAACAATGGCATAAATGATCTCTTACCCACTCCTGACAAGATAAATCATTAAAGCAAAACTCTTTTTACTTGATATTCAATTTTCACCACAACACATTGTTAGATTATCATGTTAAAACTTACACCAATGACATTTAAATAAATTGCTCCAAATTTGTTGGGTATCAAACTGTTTCTCCAACTAATTTCCTCTTCACACATTGGACATTTCAAATCAATAGTTTGACAAGAGCCTGTTTAAAACTGAGAGAGAGGGAAAATCAGCTTGGTCACCAATACATCCATGTCTAACACAAAAGGCTTCTATTTCTCACTCCAAAAGCACTACTATGACAAAAATAGCAAAGAAATCATAGCTATTTTCCATTAAAATCAAGCCTCACCTTCTTGGATTCTCGTCACAACCCCAGTAGTTGGCTAACTCAATGGCATCAAAGTAGTAAGATCGAACCCTAGTTTTGCGATTGATAACCTTATCCCTGAAGAGAAAAAAAAAACAATACTTCCTTCAGTCATTTCATGAATATTACATTCCAACTACAGTTCTCAATCAACATACTATGCAAGGCTGATTATAATTGCAAGGCCAAAAGTATTCTCATTCATATTTTCACATGGTGTTGCAAATAATTTCTAAGTAGACCAATTTAGCCTGTCATTGTAAATAGGTAACATTATTACTACATGCAAGAAGAAACTTAAGAGTCATTCCTTTCATTCCAAGTAAAGTGATAAATTTGTCTCATATATTTAAACACCCTTTTACTACACTACTTATGACCATAAGTCAAGCAAAATGAAAAGTCAAAATCTATGAATTCTCATTTATTGCCCTTTTGAAAATTGCATAAACATTGCAAAAAATTTACAAGGATCAAAAATTTGAAGTAAAATAATTTTGTTTAGTGATTTTCAATTTTAGTTTCTATCTACTTTGATGATTTCAATAATTAACCCAAATTTATAAAACGTGGAAGACACATTTTTGGGGAAATTATTTATCATCTTTACCTATTCATCGCAGCATAATGTTTTGCCCAGAGTATCCTCGGTCTAGCCCAGAAATCACAGTCGATTCACTGATCTCGATTTGAGGTCTAAAATTTGTTGTCAACATCGGTGAATCGCATAATAGATCCATCTTGTGTAAAAATGACCCATGACAAAATTCATGCATTTCTTTTATTTAACTTCAGCACCAGAGTGCTAGAACATACCTGGCCCTTTGAGAGAATGAGATTGGGCTGATGCCTGGGGGAGAGCATAACACTTTTTGGGAACCAGAGTACAACACATCAATACCTTTGAGAAAGACAAACATCATTAAAGCATTTGTTAAAAAATGTCTCTGGCGTGTTTAAAAAAAACCAAAAAACTTTTCAGGAGTGATTGTTTGTTTGTTGCTCTTTTAGGGCTCTATCGACATAGTTAGGTCATCTCAGCACCCGCCACACAGCTTCAAACAAATCAAGGTTTAGGAAGAGACTCATGGATCATAAGCGCTTGAGAAAAAGTAAGACAAGGGGGGACGACACATAGTTCAAAGATAGAATAGAAGTAGATTCCAGCAGATCAGTCAGTCCCTATCACGGTCTGAGGTGACCAAAACAGTTTCACTCCGGCAACCCCTGCAGATGGGATATACTCAATTCATAAAATATACAGTAATCTGTATTGTAAGAATGAATATTATAAAGAGAGATGATTTACATGAAATTTTTTTTTTTTAATCATCTCTCAAAAAAAATATTTAAAAATAAGAATACAACTGAATATTTCCACTCCGGCAAGAGACCTAAATCCCAAGCAAAACCAGATCATTCCAGGACAAGAACAGAAAGCTACATGGGAGCGGGGATGATAGAAGACAAAGGAAAGAGTGTTGACCGATTTAGCACCCCCAGCCCACAGAAGGGGTCCCGCCAACCACCAGCTTTCAGGAGTGACGACAGCCTCCCCCCCCCCCAGCAGTTACACACAGTCTTCCACATCTTAATTTAATCATTTTTGACAAGCATTGACTAATCTTTCATCCAATCAAAAAATATCACTCAAGTCTTTGCTCTCTCACACTTAAAGCTTGCCTCATTATTCAATTATTTTAATAGGAGGTTGAACACCAAAATCCCATTTACTAACACACTCTGATAACTGTATGACAAAATTAATACCAGAAGCATCAAACACTTTGTGCAATTTTTTCAATTTCAAGACATTAGGAACCATATTGACCGCTTTAAAATAAATTTCCATACATAATAAACTTTCCAAAAAAACAGGCAAATCAAATACCTCGAGTCATTTTTGAAAATGTACAACATAAAAAAATAGTATGTAAAAATTCAATGTGGGACTTAATGACAAGACAACCATCTCTCACCTAAATCATCCATAAAGAGAGGCAGGCCACCCAAAGCAGCCACGGAATCCACCACAAGAAGGCAATTGTACCTGGTAATAAACACAAGTTGTTAACTCTTTCCGGGCGTATCGCCACTATATGGGCGATGTAGGTACGTCTCATCTCATAACTTCAATTTCTTCTTCTTTTCTTTTTGATCACTTTCCTGGTGTTCTCCATTGGATACTGAACAATTTGATGTACAATATCTAGCGTTACTATTTTTCTCGTTATAACACTTTTAGTATTCCCATGTCAAGCGGAAACCATAGGTCTCGAAAGAGTTAATACTAATTTCAAATAACATTACTGAGAATTATAAAAACTTCCACAAAGATACATTCTTTCTTCTTTTTCTGACCCTACCTCTCCTCTCGTAAAATCCCTAACATTATTGTGAGCATTAAGAGTAAGAACTTCTTCAACAATCTTGTCACAGATTTTCAATTAAATTATTTTCACTCAAAAGACAATATTTTTTTTGTGACCAAATAACAAATTATAAGGACCCACTTATGACACAAATCTCCAAGGCCTTCCAAAGGCTGTGCTGTTCCACCTGAAGATTCTCCAAAGGTGACAAAAACCACAGCTGGTTTATTATCTTTGATAGCCTGAAAAGAAAATACATTGGGAGGTTACCAAGTTTGCAGTAGTGTAGTAGAAGGCAGATATCACATAACAAGGCAGGTGGAAGTAATTATAAAAGAGGTGTGGTTTCACTCTTACAGCACCCCAGGCTGCCCGATAGAAATAGTGCTAGTGGCCTTAAAAACGGGTCTATAGACAAAATGATTATGAGTCTACACCAGTGCATGGTGACATAAGGTAGGGATGAATCATTTTTTTCCATGAAAGTAGACAAAAACGCACACCCCAGTGTATTTTGTTTTAAAAGTTTAGTAATTTTAAAGAAAATTCTGTCATATCAATTGAATTTTTATATCTGGTTAATACAGAGTTACTTCCCTTCCCTAGGGTTTCAGGGTAATAAATTGGGAGGCGCCCTAAGGGTTAATTGGCAAGCATCATGCAGCACCATGCACAGCTCTAATAACACAATAGACCCAGTAAGATCATTCCGATTGTCGGCTCTTTCTGCCTTGCGTCACCAATTAGGCAATTTTTGTCCGTCTGTGATCCCCCTATGGAATAAATTACCAGCCACTGCAGTCATTCCCACAAGCTTACAAGGATTCAAAGACAGCCTTGCCATTAAAGTTATCCCTAATTAATTTTTCTTTTATTTTATTCATTTTTAAATTATTTGTATTATTTTTTAAATCTATTTTTTTTTTTTAATTTATTCATCTAATATGATAAGACGTATTTACTGTCTGTTGTGTTCTGTCACTGTCAATGGATTTGTAAACAATTTGTGAAAATATACCAGAGGTGGACTGCAAATCACTGGAAGAAGAAGAAGACGCTGCGGTCAATGACTTTGCACCATCAAGCACAGTGCACAACTGCTCAGTTGGTTAGAGCTTGGCCTGTCTCTGGCTAGGTGGTGTTGTCGTACACCACAGTGTGGGTTCGATCCCTGCTGTGGACATCTCACTTTCCTTCTTCTATGGCTATTTTTCCGCATTTTTCTGGCACTTTCACATTTTCCATCTTTGCTTAATTTAACCAGTCAGGCTTCCTTGCTCGTACTGTGGTGAGAGCCAAGTGGCAGGGGGTGCGCTTGTTAGGGATAATACTATAAAATGTTGCAAGAACACTGAGCATGAAAATGGATATGCGTTATAGAAATGCTATACTTTATTCAATTTAATAAGCTAATTTCATATCACATATGTGTCCATTTATCTCATTAAAGCTTCCTTGTAAAAGAAGTTAAGTAAAGACATACAGATTCAATATTCTCCACAAATCCTGGTAAATATGTAAAGAAATTATCTAACCTGCTCAACGTCATCTAACGAGAAGACTTGACCCATTGGTTTGATTAGAGGCTTTGCAATGGAGCCTGTAGGAGAGAAGGAATAGAATCAAAGAGGGATCACAATCTCCTTAATTACTGTAATCAGATTATACAGTTAGTATTGATAATATGTCTAAAATAATGTCACTATCAATGAAAACAAGTGCACTGGCCTTATATATTTTTTTAAATTCTCAAGTTTGAAGTTTTACACCCTTTTTAAGTTAACATTAAATGGCAGGTTGAAAGAAGAAATAAATCAAATTAATAAAAGAACTAACAGAGTAAATTTTTCAGGGTCAAACTAGACTGTTAAATAGAGTTGACAACAATTGTAAACTTACTCATCATCGGTTTTTTTATTTCAAAAATTTAATTTAAAGTAATATCACAGAAAGTTTTAGAGGTCTAAAATTAATGATAATCTCAGGTGAAAAAGGACTACAGCCAATGTGGAAACAGTCACCTCACTTTTTAAAAATGGAGACAAGGAATGGGTAGCAGCAGAAGAAGCAAAAGAGGAGAAAGACATCTGGAGACATGAGATGGTACCAACAGAAGATAATGAGAAGAAAAAACAAACCCTCTAAGAGCCTGGTTCAGAGTAATCTGTAATCTGTGCTCTCCTTGGACCAAGGGATTTAAGACTTAAGAGCATACACAGTTCATAAAACACACACAAGAGGAAATCAGTCTATCTATTACCGATGCTTATCAATTATTTCTTTTCTATGGGTGGCAACAGAGAGAACGTTTGTTGCTGACGCTAAGAAAAATAACAATGGACTCACATATAATGAAGACAGCAGCTATAACCAAAGTTGTACAGCTCACATACAATAAAGAGCAGCTAAAAAAAGTTGCTCTCCATTGTTACTTTCCCCAGCGTCAGCAATAAACGTTCACTCTGTGGCTACCCTTAGACTGGATTCATAATTTATATAAAATGAACACACCATTTCTGTCAACCATGTCAGCAAACCTCTGTCCCCACAGCCCATTCTGACAGACCACGGCCACTTCTCCAGGCTCTAGTAAGTTGGCAGCTGATGCCTCCATAGCTGCATGACCTAGTAAAGATAGAATATGGTGAAATTTTACTAACTTCACTGAAGAAATTTCAGATTGAGAAAATAGATTTTTCACCTTTTCATGCTACATTTGTTCTTTAGCTTCAAAGAAAAAAAATTTCTCAACATAAATTGTGTCTATTATTAGGGTGAAGACAAGGTGAGATATAAAAACAAAAATTGAAGGCTAATCACTGCAAGTAGTTCTCCCAAGATAAATGCTGGTTGTTCTATTTCTATTGGTGTTGTTTTTTCCCAACACAGAAAGGTCACACCAAACACAGTAGAACACAGTTTGGAAAATTCCAGTGAATCTCCAGAGAAGAGCCTTTAAATTCCTAATAGAGGATCAATATTCACTGCAGTCACTTAATATGGATATAGGGATATCAAACAGTTTGTAAAACTCTGAAGGTCCAGACAAAAAATGGATACAAGAGGAATTCAAACCATAGACCTCCGCATCCAGAGGTGAGTGTCTTAACCAATAACTCAGTCATGGACCAAGTTGGTAATTGGAATGTCAAAGATCTGTATAGCCTCTCCTTAGTGACCAACCTTGTGATGGAGAGGCTTGAATGGTCTCATGATTTTGAGTGCTATACCAAACAGGTACTACCATATTGAGAAGGCCTCAAATGAAGATCCAGACCAAGAGGTCACAGGGCCTGGAAAGGGGCCCTGAGGTGGCAGCCCCACCACTTATCAGTGGGGTAATCTCCTACTTGCCCAAATCAAATGGATTCAAAGAAATAGGTGTGTGCCCAACTCAAGGATTAACCTTACACCGAAAGGTACTAAAGGTATTGATAAAGAAAGAAAAAATCTGAATTTGAATTGATCACCTGATCCAGATATGGCAAAAGTCCATTCATTCTTCGTCTGAAAGGCATATTTGATTCCTTCTTTGACATCATCCATGATCTGGAGAAAAAAGAAGGAAAAACAAATACTCATTAATTCATGTTTGCCAGACAGATTTCATTTTGAAAAGTAGTCATCAAATTAGAAAGTTAGGGATTCTTCTATCTAAAAAAAAATTGTGGACTTGGGTTGAAAGAATTTTAAAATTATTAGTTCATATAATACAATCTAACACTTCAAATCTTCTTTCTCTATCTAGTTTGGCAACACAAAGCAAGAAGCTATGCACTTCCTTTTAAACACTACTTAGTAATAATTGTCAAACCTGCATTCACAGCAGTAAAAACTTTGTACAATAATTAATATGAGTATGAGGGATTCCTCTCCTTTATGGCACACCTTGTTGTGGTGGAGAGGCTTGAGTGGTCTAATGACTTTGAGGGCTATACCAAAC
>JARBEQ010253930.1:0-10942 GCA_030265355.1 Tritonia tetraquetra
ATCTTGATCCAGAGAAATCCAGCCCCCTAAGTGCTGGCCCTACACTGTTGTAATGGTAAACGGGAATTGGATAAGAAGAACAAAATCATGAGGGTCATGTTGAAAAACATCAATTAATAAAGATACGGGATAGGTTGCCACCTATATAAAATGTGGAGCTGATAGGCAAATGGATACTGCACCGTCTGCAGTCTTCACTCAATTTTTTGTTATAAATCAATGAAGACCAGGACGTATGTCCTACATGGGGCAGCATACGGGAGAGGGATAGTAGGACGTATGACATATGTCCTAGAAGCAACCAAGTGGTTGAAAGGAAAGACATTTTTTGCTGTCAATGGATTTGTTGCTATGTTCAACAACTCCCCTCTCTTCCCTGCTTTGCTTTTTCAATTTAACCTTATAATCCCTCACCTGTCTTGAGTTCCGGTAATTGAAGTCCAAGCTCATGTAATGTTGGCTACAATGGATTTTCATATAGGAAAGGACAGTGCTATGGCCTCTTATTACTTTATTAATATAAGATATTAATGTCTGAGGCATTCCAGTGGTTCAGAGGTATGGTTCTGGCCTTTGAGATGAAAGGTACCGGGTTCGAATCCCAATGGCGACAGTTGTTATTTTTCTTCACAAAACTCAGTATAAACCTATTTGCCACTCCCCTGATCCTATGAAGGTAGGTTGGATCAAGAACCTAGTCCTATCGGAGACGAACAATAAATTCAGAGATCCCGTGTGCAAGTTGTGCATGCAAAAGAATCCTTGGCAGTTGGAAATCGAGAAGAGGCCACTGTCAGGGCAAAATTAATTCCTACCACAAAAAAGTCACAGTGGGCTGAATGCAATGGAAATATGGTGATTACCAATAAGAATTAAATTTTGACGTTTCAATTTTTTTTCTTATTGTAGGAGATTCAAGAGGAACGCAAAAAGGTGAAAGATAAAAAGAGAGAGGAAAAAAGAAGAGAAAGAGAAGCCCTCATGGCAAAGTCGCCATCGCACCAATCAGAAGGCAGCTCTGACAAAGGCAGCTCTACCGGTAGGAAGCCTAGCAAAAAACAAAAAGGAGATAAAACAGCACCGTCACCTACCAAATCGTAAGTACACTGTTGCTGGGGTTTGATTGGGGTTTGTTTTTTTTTTTGGGGGGGGGGGGGGGGGGGGGACTCAGAGAAGAAGGGGTTGGTTTGTTTTGTTGGTTTGTACAATTGTATCAGCCTTTCTTCTATCCTATTACCAGTTTCATGTTTTCATTGTATTTTTTTCTGCAAAGTGATTTTTTTCATTTTTTGGGCCATAATTTTTCTTTCAATTTTTGTTGTTGTTATTTATGTTTGAATTTCTCAAAGTCTACATAGTCATTTGCCATTTGAAATAATATTTTTAACAAAATGGTCATTTAATGAAAAAAATAGTTTTCTTATTTTCTTATCTTTGAGCTTTATAAAGTTAGTGAAAGACCACTGTTATTATGATTTAACTCCAACAGAATCAAGTCCAAAGCTCAAGAAGAAGAAGACAATGTTTTATCTGATATGGAAGATAGTGACGAGGTAACATTTACAACTCTTACTATGAAACTATTTATGTATATATAGTTGTATTTTAGTCAACCTTCTCACAATACAGATAAAATGTACACATTTAAAAAAAATTATCATTGATAATCAACAAAAGAAAAGAAATTAATTGTTCTATCATTTTCTCTAAGGTTATGAGTTGGATCTGTTTCACTATTGAAATCTTGAAAATGAATGTTTTCCACATCAGTCCATTAACTTCTAGACTGGACTAGACTAACACAAGAGCTAGAGGTATCTGACTGGGCTAGACTAGTCATCAATGTCATTTTCCTTCAAAACGTCTTCTTCAAAGTCACTTTCATTGCCAGAAACATCAGAAGCAGTGTCATTTTCACTGTAGGGGGTGTTATTTGACTGTAAACATTCATTTATGAGGTCATGTAAACAATTGAATATGGGCGATATAGGAATTAAAGGGTTAAACAGAACATTTTCATTTATTTTCTACTTTTTTGGGGGGTAGGAATTAGATTTATTCTTTGGCGACCCACAACAACTCTTGGACATTTTTGCTGAGCTGGAAGAACAAAATTTGTCCTTGATTCAAAACAGTCAAGAAACTGAGGAGGCTTTGGAAGAAATGAAACACACAATTAAACAAACCAAAGTCAAAATGTAAGTATGGATAACTTTTGACCATCCTTTTGTCTCTTGCTCATTCACTCTCACTGAATCCTCTTAGCTCTAGGCTCATGGTTGTAGAGCTTGTCTTAGCATCGACTCATAGAAGTCATATCTGAAAAATGTGTCTGACAGGTTAAACATTATTTTATATTGAGCTCAGAAACTTGCAATGGATTAAAGTCTCCCAGAACTATGTGGATATCATGTTGTAGTGCCTTGTCTGTGAATAAAATTAAAGGGGAGCCGGCACTCAAAATGATCAATAGTATCAAGTAAATATGAAAAATGTGAAAGTGCCAAAAAAAAATAGCCATAGAAGAAAAGATGTATGTCAACAGTCGGGATGGAACCTACACCAGCAAACGACAACACCACTTGTGAAGAATCATAAAAGGTTTTCTTGGCAGGGTCAGCCTGTTCTGTTGGTGCATAGATTTATATAACAATGGTCTGATCAAACCAAGAATAGTTTCTAGCTCATTTCTGTCAGATGTTACTTTGGTCATACATCTCTATCTGTTGGAAATACATTTTTGCTTGTGAAATTTAGAATACCAGTTTATTGCCTCTTTATTTATATTTGTGTATTTTGTCTAATGATTTTGTAAATTGTAAAGTGCATTGAGCATGATCTAGTCATGGTGATATGCTATGAAATGTTATGTATTATTATTATTATTAAATAGAAATGCTGCATATGTTAAATCTATCTTCAATTTTAGGTATATGATCTCATTTTAAACATTTATTCATACAAGCAGTTGATGGTATATTTAAAAGTAACCAAACTTTTTTCCTCCCTTTAGGGAAAAGGAAACGAAAACATTAAAAGAACAGATAGACAAACTCCAGTCTCAAATCAAGAGGGAAGAAACAAAAGCTGCTGATTTGAAAATAAAAGCTAAGTAAGTACTGATGTTCAATTGGTTTTTTTCTGTAAGACAATCTTCCCACTCCCTCAGTTTTTATATTTAAGTTTGGTTTTGGAAAGAAGCCAAACTCTCTATTCACAGCAATCATACTCTTTTTTTTTTTTTTATTGAGTTCAAGATTTAAACATTTTTCTCAGGTGTTGTATAAACTTGTTATGATTTTTAAAAAATCTATTTAAAGAAGTCCAAGAAAATTGTAACTTATTAAGACTTATAATCTCTGTAGCCATAAGTTAGATCTTCACCACTGCATTTGTTTAGCAACAAGATTTTAGCATTCATGAAGTTTTTTGGTATGTGATGACACAAGGTATTTACAAAGGCGTCTTTTTTACTTTGGTTTTTTCTTCCTTTTCTCAAATCCGAATTAGAATGTTCAATTACGGTGAGTTCAAGGCTGATGATGATCAGGAGCAGCATTTGGCCGAGCTCAACAAAAAGGTTGAAGACGTGTACAAGAATTGCATAGGAGATAACGAAGCCAACATCAGGTTAGTTCAGTGTTTACTCCTCATTTGTCATGTGCTATTTAACAATCAATTCTGCTGTCTACCCAAGATCCCACTTATGTTGTTTACAAAATTTCTTTATAATTTCCTAGGTGTACCCTAGACAGACTTACTCTCTGGGGTTTACCCTAGACAGGCTTACTCTCTTGGGTTTATCTTTTAGTGTCGGGTTGTTTTCAAATTGATATTTTAATACTCAATGAGAGAATTTTACCATCATTTGAACCAAGTCAAAGTAAAGAAAAATTGCTAGAGAGTTCCAAAAGTGAAGACACATTTGGTTGAATTTGCACAGGGTGCTGGTTAGTTTCTGTGCTACATTATAATGTCATTCTGAAATCAGTAACTAAGTGCTTACATCTTCACAATTAGTATGTCTGAGATTTTGAGGATGAGTTTATAACTTTGATATTGTTTTTCTAATACTGGTGCTTTATGTACTCATTACTATTGTTATCAAGGCACAGTGGGCTGATCACCTGCTTGCCTTATCTACCTGATCCAATGTTTTTCCAGCACTGTGTTCAGCAATGCTGAACATGGGGCTGAGTGCAACACTCCTTGCAGTATATATTATACGCTTTGGATAACAAAACAAAGCATTATTGTCAAGTCACTGACTGTTTTATTTTTTATCAAAATTGTAATGTCTATGATATGACATATATGTATAGACACATGAAAAGAAGTGAACGGCTGTGAGTTCTTTTAATAACAACTGACTTTTATTACAAGAACAAGCCATTATAAAGTAACAGAGTAACAAGGGGCAATAACTCTCACAATTCAGTCATACCTGGATATACACAAGTTATCTCTCTTGCATTCACTTCATTCATTCATTGACGCATACATTACAAAAATGTTTTAGTAGGAGTAAATGATTGTGTTTTTCCGCCCCCTCTAGCACCCTTCAAATGCTGACAAACATAGAAAACAGACTGGAGGAGTTGTTTGAAATGATAGAAACCATGCCACAGGATAAAGTTGAGGCAGCAGAAAAGGTGAGAAAATAATTGATAATAATATGCTTTTTGTTTTGGACCCAATTTTGTAACACAATGAGATCATTCAATATCCCAAGCTCTCATGAAATCATACCCTCGAGTGTATCTGCTCCCATTTAATGACAATTTAAAAACAATGTATTTGACACCACATATTCTATCCTGCTATCTTTTATCCGTTAACAAGAAATATTGAAAGATAGATTGGGGAGATCGTCACCTTGTCTCATTCCCAAAAGAAGCTTTCTTCCAGCAAGATGGGTTTTTTTGTTATCCAAACCACATTATACCCCCCAAGGAGTGTCGTGGCCAGCTCCATGTCCAGCATTGCTGAACATCGAGCTGGAGAAACTCTGGATCTAGGTAGATAAGGCAAGCAGGTGAGCAGCCCAGTGTACCCCACTTCCAGCAAGATGACTAAATTAAATTTGAAAATAAAATGGACAGTATCTAAAGCAGTCAGTCAGTCTTTGTCCTTTTTTGGTGAGCAAAAGGCGTCTTGGCATTTCTGTAGTTTCCTTTTTTTTTTCATGGCGGGTTGCTGGCCCAACACGGAACTTTTCTCCTTTCTCCTCCTAGGCTTAGCACCAGACAACAGTGATGTGGACAGTATATATGCAAACATTTTCACCTTATTTATCGCCTGTATATGCAAACATTTACACCTTATTTATCGCCTGTATATGCAAACATTTTCACCTTATTTATCCCCTGTATATGCAAACATTTTCACCTTATTTATCCCCTGATTTTCTCCTTTCCCTTTTTTATCAACTCTGGGTTTTTTCCCTTTGCTTTAATTTTCACTTTATTTTCCCTTCAAGGCCAAAGACAAGGAGAGGAGGTTGAAGATGAGGGAGGAGAAGATGGAGTTATTGAGAATTCACCAAGAGGAGAGAGTGAGGAGAGCATTGGAGAGAGCAAAGGCAGAGCCAAAGAAAAAGGTGGGTCGTATGTTTGTGTCTGTTTATGTCAACTGTTTTTTAAAGGGATTTTCCAGGTTTTTAAAAATCATTTTAAAACCCATCAAATCACCTGTTTTTACTGAGGGTTTTCTAATAATCCGGGTTTTTTACAATATTTTTTCTTACTTCTCATCTTGGTTTTTTTTCTATATCCTTATCCTTTTTTATTTTGATTAAGGTTGGCAAGCCTACTTATGTCAGTAGTTCATCTTTCAAAACATCTAGTTTCAATGAGAACTTTTTCTAATAACTATTTACCTTGTGACCGACATCTTTCTTTATCTCCTTTTTATATTCCTCTGTCCCATTTTTATCCTAATATTCAGTATTGGAAATCAAAACTTGTCTTTATAACGGAGTTTAGGGAATTGAGATATTTGAGATTTTTTGCTTATTTTCCCAGTCACTGAAACTACCTTTCTGTGTTGAAAGTGCCGTAAAATACTTGATGAATAAATAAATTTTCCTGTTGGTTATATCATTGCACCTTGTTTTATTTCATGAATTTTATGTGCGTCGTATCTTTCTTTCTTTGTCATTTCCTGCTTTACCTTTTGGTGTTAGGATTGTTTGTTATCATTTTTTGTTTAAAGGTTGTTAACCTCTGTTTTGCTTCCTTATTTGTGTTTTCAGACTGGCAAGAAGCTGGTGTTCAGGTCGGAACCCCCACAGTTGAAGAAGAAGGAGGATGAAGGAGCTGATCAGGCTAGCAGGGAAGAGGAAGAACTTCAATATTATTTTGCATGGTAGATCTTACATGACCTTAATACACAATTAGATACTTAAAATCGTCGATGTTGCAAGCAATTTGCTAAAGTCCGTCATGGTTGTTTTTACAGGAGAGACAAAAAACTGATTTAAGGTTAAACAAAGAAAAGATGCACAGAGTGCTTGTGTTCTACTTCTCATGATTTCATTGGTCCAACTGAATAGCTTTGACATCATCACAAGGTGTATCGAAGATCAAGGAAAATCTCCATGAATTTTCAGCAGAAAATCCTGACTTTAGTGGTTTGCTTGCGACATTGACGCTATGTAGATTGTCAGCATAAATCCCTCAAAGAAGGAAATTGAGAAAGCACTTCTCTAACAGTGATGGACACTGAGTAACTGCCAAATTATTTCTTTTGAAAAATTGTACACTTTTTGTTTTTGCATTTGTGTGGCCCTTTTTATTTGACCAGATCAAAGAAGAATAGAACTATTTGAATTTCTTTCTAGGTTTGTGTGGTACACAAAAATGGGTCACAACAAAAGGATGGCAAATTTTTTAGGGGACCAATCAACTCACACATAACTGAGCATAAAGCATTTGATTTTATAGATGAAAATTTAGGACAAGCAGAAAACAGTCCTATGTGTGTGAGCAGGAGGTTTACCATTTCCTTTAATTTATTATTGCTTTTTGGCATTTACCTGTATGGAATACATTCTGCAAAGTGAAGGGAAACTCAACTAACTGTTTTTGTGTGTGTTGTTACCACTGTTGTGATTATACTCTGCCCAAATCTGAGTGATTTTATAGTAGGTTGATCTCCTGCATGTTCATTTTTTATTCAGTGTATTTCTGTCCAGCATATATCAAGCATACAAAGTGTAGAATGCTCAGAGAAATTGTTTTAAAATTCCTCTTCTCTTCCAGTATTGAAATTGAATTTTATTAATGAACAGTTAATTCATTTTCCTTTGTGAGAGGTTTCAACTTGAGGCTTAGTTTTTGCTGTTCTTCAAGGATGAGATGTTGTTTACAATCATATTTACATTTTGTAAACAATTTGAATATATTATGACAATATTAATTGATCCATGCCGTGGATAGGAGAATGAGATACGGATGTGATGAATGGGAATTGATTGTAGAGAACGGGTTTGAATGAAAGAGGGAGTGACAGTGAGAGAAATAGAGATAAATAATAATGAAAGGGAGAGATAAGTATGATTTTTTAGATGTATTCTTGTACATATTTATCATTGATTTTGATTGTTTATACAATTACTTTTAGAATAAAAGAAAAAGAAAATAATAATATTTACAAGAAGACACACACACAATAATGTTATTACTTTTTTTCAATGTATGTGGAAGTGCCGAGCTGTAGATTTGATTTGTCTATAGTGTGTTTGTTTACATATAAAAATGAAATGGAAGTCCTTAGGAGCTTAATCTCTTCACTGCCATCCAATTTTCACCAAAGCAAAGACGAGTGGAAACAGACAAGGGACATTACTAGATTAAAAAAATATCCTGCATTTCTAGGACTGCCGTGCTTTGACTAGTCAAGAAATGCCATTGTCACATGCCTGGAATGTTTGTTTGTTTTTTGCTGGTTTAGGGCTCTATTGACACAGGTAGGTCATTTCAGTGCCTCTGCCTGGAATCACAGACACACATTAACAGACGTGAAGGTGTCGGTATTCTCCTATACAAGGAACCCCCTGAGGTGTTATCGTGCTATTGGGACCGATTTATCGGCTCGGGCTGTAAAGATAGCGGCAGCAAGTAGCAGAGAAAGGCGAAATAGAGGGTTTTGTGTGGAAAGTGTGGTGTGTAATTGTTTTGTTATCGTTGTTTATACATTGTGTGTGTATGTGTAAGAGCGTGAAGGATAGGAATAGAACCTAGATAGAATTAATAAAGATCTGAGTATTAATAAATATAGATATGTATTAAGGACTTTGTGGTTACATATTTAATGGTACAGAAAAATAACATTTACGCATAGTAGGATACGATTGGTAATAGCCACATGAGTATAATACACTTACAGATACTCACTCTCTCTCTCACACACACACACACACACACACACACACACACACACACACACACACACACACAAACAAAAACACATCTCGTACATTCATTCCGACACCCGCCAAAACGCACAGTTATATTTGTCACCCGCCAAAACGCACAGTTATATTTGTCAAAAACAACGATAGTCACACATTATAAAATACCTGCACACACACACACACACACACACTTATACACATACACATACACACACACACACACACACGGGTATGTATTCTCACTAATGTGAGTTCTTTTCGGTTTCCCTCGAAAACTTTGAGGACAATAAAAGCATCATATATGTATCAATATATTCTGCTATAAAACTAAAATAGATTAAGACTAAAAACTACAGCTATTAATTTTTTGGGCAATGAGGTATCAATTCTATTTGGATCAAATAGTCTTACCCCATTTTGATTTTTGCAATGCATTGCAAGATATGTATTTGTTCTTTAAATTCGAATAGCCAATAGCACTACACCATTTACAATGGACGTTTTTGTGTTTATTTTCTTCCAAGGCCATCATGTTTATCGTCAAAATAATACAGTAAAGGCACCGAATATGTTGTGTGTCAATCAAAAGGGAATTGGTCAAAATAATTCAATACCTACTCTTAAAGTAAACGTAAATGGTCACTGCATACAGTCTACAAACAAAGTAAAGAATCTTGGTGTTTTCCTGGATAATGACATGCCAATGTCATCTCACGCCAAACATCTATGCAAAGTATTGTACATGCAAATTCTAAAAATTTATAGTGTACGTACATATCTTACCCAAGAGGTTAAAAAGAAACTTGTTACAAAATATTATTGTCATGACTGGATTATTGTAGTGCCCCTTTTGCTGGCGCTACAGCTGATAAACTGTCTAAACTTCATTTTTTCCAATCTATACCTATTACTATTAAATCCTCTTCGTCTATTTTCATCTGCTTGGAAATCCAACTTTAGAATACATCCTTATTGTAAAATTTGGATCCAATAGTCCGTTATTCTTGGAAAACCCACGGTAGTGGACACCTTCAATGACGCTTGATAAGAGCAGTGATTTGCTGGTACAGTAGAACTCGGACTCAACGAACTAGCTCGGTCAGTTTTAATAGTTCGTTGGATGCGAGGTTCGTTGGAGCCAAGGGCATAAGCCCCCCAAGGGAAGTAACCAAACAAAGTCAAATTACTACATGATTACTTCCCTTGTTTTTACAACCCTTCTGCAAGGACCTGTGTAGCAAAATCGTAGGCAAGTCGCGGGTGAAGGTGGTTTTTTTGTGGTTTTTTTTAAATCAATAATTGGTTCATATCTTATATCAAATCCCAGTGGGAAGGGTTGGGTGGGGAATGCGCTGGAAAAAGGAATTAATTGTTGTTTTGTTTTTTTGCGATACTGACAATCTCTTGCACTGAATTTTCAAGAGCAATTACTTGCTGAAATGCTTTGCTTGAGGATGCACTGTCTCCTTGTTGCATGACGAAAGCACGCACTTGTACCAGAGCTTGGATAACAGCTTTGCTCGACACTTGAGGCAGCACAGGCTCATCATCCTCTTCGTCGTCACTATCGTTGTCTTCAGTAGGTGGTTGCACTGATGCAGCAATGTCTGTGAGTGACATTGTTTCCGCAGTTTGTACTCCTTCCTCAACGTTGTATGTAACAGGGAGAAAACCAATACCCTGGAAGCATCTTGGTTTCTGAAATTTTCCAATTGAAAGGAGAGGCAGTTTTTCGCTCCCATCCATATTGGCTGCGCAAAGTATTGAAATCCTGTTTTTAGGTACTTTTTGTCCAGTGCAGGTTTCACCTTGAAATTCCAAAGATCTGTTTGGCAGACATTTATAGAACAAGCCTGTTTCGTCTGCGTTGAATATGTCACAAGGCCGATAGTCTTTCAATATGGACTCTCGTTGTTTGTCCCATTCTGATTTGTCGATGTTGTTTGCAGATGCGGCTTCTCCACTTACAACTTTGAACACGATCCCATGTCTCACTTTAAATCTATCTAGCCACCCGGTAGTAATTGGCTGATCTGTATGTCAGAGAATGCCGGCCAATTCCTTTGCTTTCTCTAACAAAATTGGTCCTGACAGGGGCACGTTGTCACTCCTAGCCTGTTTGAACCAGATGAGTAATGCCTTGTCAACATTATCAAGTGATGATGTGCGCAAACGCTTCTGCTTTGATCGGATCTTCTCTGTATCTTTCAAGAAAGTAGACAGTGAACTTTTTGGAATGCCATATTCTCTGCAGATGTCAGCCTTGGTTTTCTGTCCTTTTTCGCCTTCCTCGATAATTTTTTATTTAGTCTCAAATGAGAGACGTTTTCTTTTGATACCAGGGACTGGACTTGAAGATGCATGGCTTTACACATAGTAAAAATTGTGATTCGCAAGTTTGTACTTTAGGTAGACCGTGATTCCGGTAATGCTTTCACTAGCAGTGTGCTTCAGTCAATGAAATAGATCTAGATTTATAGCTCTACTCTTCTCACTCGCGCGCGCAGTGTTACACCAGCCCATCCC
>JARBEQ010253941.1:0-10941 GCA_030265355.1 Tritonia tetraquetra
ATGAGTAGGTGGATAGATAGATGAGTAGGTCGATAGATAGATTAGTAGGTGGATAGATCAATGAGTAGGTGGATGTATAGATGGGTAGGTAGCTAGGTAGGTTGATCGGTTGGTAGAAAATGGTGATAGAGGAAGACGAAGGGGATCATAGACATAGGATGAAGAGAAAAAGATAGATTACTATGTGGATTGATAGATGATATGTGGAATGATAGATGAATATGTGGATAGATACAATGAGAAGGTGGATAGATAGATGAGTAGGTGGATAGATAGATGAGTAGGTGATAGATAGATGAGTAGGTGGATAGATAGATGAGTAAGTGGATAGATATATGAGTAGGTGGATAGATAGATGAGTAGATGGATTGATAGATGAGTAGGTAGGTAGATAGATTAGTAGGTATCTAGGTAGGTTGATCGGTTGGTAGAAAATGTTGATAGAGGAAGACAAAGGATCAGAGACATAGGATGTAGAGTAAAAGAGAAAAAGGAAGAGAAAGTATTGAGAAAGGATGAGAAAAAGGAATGAACAATGAATTCTAATAGGGACTACAGCAATAGATGAACTAAAAGCTGGTAGCAAACTAGGGGTTCAACAAAATTAAGTTTCATCATTCTCAAGCAATAACCTTTGGAGAAAAAAAAAATTAAGTTAGCTATAAATAAACATTCCATCATGAAGAGTATTGACATTTCTACGCGTATTTTGTTCCTATTAGGAAGACAGAAGAAAGGAAATGAGGATGTGAATGAAAAGAAGGAAATGAGGATGTGAATGAAAATAAGGAAATGGGGATGTGAATGAAAAGAAGGAAATGGTGCCTGGGGGAAATATTGAGGTGGAAAGTGGGTGAGGAGACAACAAAGATATTAATTGATCAAAACATTTTATTCCTCAAATTCCCATTTGAAAACAAATAAAAACATTCTAAACGGAAGCCACAAGAGGGGCCTAAGTCTGTGTATCCACGATATTCAACAAAACAGGAGATGGGTGTTAACATACTTTCTTTGCTTCATTGCTAATTTTCCCTGACTGAGATAATATGTTTCCTTCGCTTTATGACCCATTTTTTGTTAAATAAACCAGAAGAGCTAGACCAAGTCAAAACCATGGCCATTGAAAGATGAATAAAGGTACCAACGTAAAGATCTAGGCTCTTTTCATTGAAAGATCAAATTTTTCATATATAGCAATGGAGCCCTTAAGCGTCCAACACTTTTGCGTGTCCACTTTCTGGGACGGGGTTTTTGTGCATGTTGATTTGGAATGCAGTCTTTGTTTTTAATTGTTTTAGCCTCATAAACGCACATCCAAAACAAAGTGGATCTGTAACAATGCACTGGACAAATTCACAAAAATAAGTAAATATTTCCAAAACTCTTTTGATCAAACTCCTAAAACAACCTGGCGCCAGGTTGTATAAAAAAAACGAAAGTAGACAGCACAGCCTTGTAAGGAGTGTGTCATTTGCCCAGATAAAGCTGATTATTAGACCAAGGAGTGGACACATTCAAATGTGGACGAGTAAGTGTTCCATGAGTCATTTCTTTGGAACTTAATTGATTGTTGACTTGAAAGGAACATTATTGTTTAATTATCACAATAGGCAACATGATAAATATTTTTGCTTACATTCTTAGCCTACAATTTATTGATAAGGCTGTAATGACTCGGTACTCTCTAGTGTTGAAAGTTCATAAAATATTGTCACCATCACAAACATTAATAATAAATAGTTTAAGAAAAAACTAGAGGCGTAGTTTTCCCTTCTTTACAAAATATTCTTGATAAACATATTCTGTGGATCAAGAATATTGATGTTAACAAACCATTTTGTCAATTCTAAACTAAATCAAAGATGTTAGATGGCAGAAGCATTTAGGTATTTTCCCTCAATTCCAACTCTTTTGAATCATTTCAACATTCATTACCCAGGGGGTGGGGGGTCCCAAAAAGATTTTGTTTAGAAATAGTGGCATTGACTAAAAGCAAGAAAAAAACCCCCAAAAATATAAAAATTGGCAAATATGATATTAATGTACTTACATCTTTGTTCTCTGCATCTAACTCCTAAAACAAAAACCACAATTTGTGTGTAGATAACAAAATTTAAGGTTTTCATAGAAACTGAGTGTTTCTTCTAGAATTTGTTAGTTTTATCAAAGGCTGTTCAACAGAACTTGAAGATTCTATATCAGACTCCAGGGCAGAGCCATGAACACTTTGAAAGGTCCAGAGAAAATACTCTACTCAAGCAGGATTAAAAACCTGGATCTCTAAATCCTCTTTTTCAAAATGACTTGTGATTTCTTTAAAACAAGATCATAAATCAAAGACATACTTTGGCAGTTTTGTAAGTAATGTACATAATTTATGAAAAAATCTAAAAAATGCCAAGTTACTTAATGATCAAGGCATTTCACTGCTAAAGAGCATCATGTTCCCAGGAATAACTGAAATAAGTAGACATAACTTAATAAAAATCAAACAGTGAGTTCTAAAAGAGAACGATCATCCAAATTAAAGTGCCCATCACCAATATATTTCTAAAGCAAATCTTAATCACATGACACACACTCTAAATGTTTAATTTAGTTTTGAGTAACTACTTTGAATGACAGACCATTCAAAACAAACAAAAACAAAAGACCATCTCAATCACTTAATTTAAGTGGTGAAGGTAGTCAACAACATTCATAAAATGACTTACATTGAGCTTGATCTTGGACTGAAAGAGAACATCTCTGTCAGTGGTCAACTCATCTTTGGAGTGGTCTGGTGCATACATCTTGTAGTTGAGCAAGTTGATAGCCCTGGCCAGTGTGTGGTAGGCCTTTGTCTTGCCACTCCCAGCCATACCTACCAGTATGACAGGAGTTTGACTCTCCAGTGCTGAATGAAGTTGTAGGATCTGAATGAACATTATCCAAATTAAATACTGTTGAAATATGAAATACCAGATAATGGTGCAAACTGGTGATAAGAATATTTATAAGAAAATTGTTGTATACATACAATTTAATTTCCAAGATGTGATTTTGAATATACCACATTTCACACGCTTGTGTTCAATTTTGTCATCAGCTTTCGATTGTAATTATTTTATTCAATCCAATATACAGCTCTAAGTTGACACACTTTACATTGAACAACAAACAGATATAAATTTGCAAGAAATGCTCAACGTTCAAGTTGTAAGTAATTAAATAATAATAACAAACATAATCGAAAAGCTTTGCTATCATACCCGGGTAAACAGTTGCTCATTTGCTTCCATACGGTCTTCCTTAAATACTTCCTGTATGGCAGAGGCTATTCGTTGATTTATAGCGGAGTAATCTCCCTTGCTCTGCTGGCTCACAGCTTGAGGGAAGACTTCTCTTAAAATGTCAAGAAACTGTTTGGTTTCATTTTCTGTTTCAAAGTGGGTTGACAGAATTTCCTTCAAAGCAAAGACTAAGCTGTGCTCCTCTGCAATTTTGGGGATTTTCTCAGCACTGCTGGCTTCCCATTCTGTAGTCTCTGAAATACAGATAACTTCAAGAATTAAGTAAATATCAACAACAAAATACAAAATCAAATATTCATTCTCTTGAGTTTCTCAAAATCTTTACTATATTAGGGAACTGACTGAAAACCCTATTCAAACCTTTCTTAAACCTCAAGTGGTTCATCCTACTTGAGAATATTTCAAATTATTATTCAAGCTAGAATCAACAAACAAAAATGTATCAATGTTTGACAAGCAAAATTATGAATGGAGACCTTACCCCCTCTGTCTGCATCTTCATTTGTAATCACATGGAGGAAATGAGAGTCTTTACGTTTAAACACAGCAAGTATCAGAACACGTTTTACTTCCCTCAGGTAGGTTTTTTGCAAGCAGCCATTGGTCATCTTTGTAATATTAAACAATAAATAAAAATCATATATGGTGAAAATTCATTAATCACAACTAAACGTTACACTGAAAAGTAAAAAGGTATCTGATCAAGAAAGAAAAGAAAAAAAAGTATGTTCACAATGACTTGTAATATTTTCAACTGAATATTATATAAATCCTATATAATGCAAATGCTATCCATGTTTTTAAGCAAACAGCAGTATTTGCCAGATAATAGCTTTGTGATTACCAATCTAACATTCAAAATTTGTCAGAGAATATTCTCTACAAGCCTAACAATGCTTGTTCTGATATCACCTGGCCTCTAAAGGTATATAGATTTTGAAGTTTGTACATCATTACTTTTACTTTTTTTTATATAAGAGTGGCTTTAACACTTAAATTTATGACAGATTACCTGGCTCTCCATTAATTTGAAAAGCAACTTAAGTTTCTTTGCCCACAAAGCGTGTTCCTGAAAGCCATAACTCTGCAGAGACACTGATATAATCCTTTCCAAGTCGGGAATTATCAGAGCACAGGGTCGCATCAGAACCTGCAAGATTGTATGCAAGACAAGAAAAATTTTCAAATAAAAAAAGGAAGTAAAGAAACAGAAAATATTGCTCTGATGAGGATAGCATAATTCACTGCTAATCAAGGGTTTTGGAAAAAGTCAACTAACAAACATTTAGTTTTTTATTCCCTGTTAAGCCTTGCATGGAGAGTGTGATCCTCCACATGCAACTTTTTAAGGTAGTTTGAAGATGCATCAACACAAATCCTGGACTGTTTTGGACTAGTTTCAACAATGCTAAACACTATGAAAACAGAAAAAAATCTGACGCAGTTTTTCCTCACCATCTGTCAACTAAATCTGCAAGTAAATAAAGTTTCTCCTTATTCTATTTTTTTTTCATGATTTTTACACAAAAATAATTGTTAGAATAAAAACCAAAATCATCCCATATCATCTCCATCAAAATTTGAAACCGATGTGAAGCTTTCATTTGACAATTACATTTTAAAAATACAAATGTCAACATACAACTCTGTCTATGAGTTTGCCTACCCTAAAACTGTAAGGAATATCTGTAGCCATTGGATTATTTGAATTGAGAGTCATAAAACAGCCAAAGTTTGCACTAGCTTGGATGAGTTTTCCATTGAACATGACATTCCCCAGCATCCTGTGCTCATAAAGGGATTCACTCAGCAGCTTGGAGTAGTCAGGAGATGAGCGACGCTTGTTGGATTTTACATGCTCTGAAACATAGATTTTTAAAAAAATAAGGGTAATGTGATTATTTTCTTCAATCCAGCATAGAAATAAGAACATTGTTAGATTTAATCAAAAAAAGAATTGCAGTTTAAACATATAATCTATAACAGTTGATTGTAGTGCAAAGGTGATGAAAATGATATCAATTATTGCATGTATTAACGTTATGTTTTGATGGCTTGTGGGTGTAGCCGTATGCATCAATCATAAAATATCAATAGACATTACCATAAAAAAGAGGAGGAGGACGGTTGCTCTTGTACAAGTCTGACTCTTTGATCTGAATTTCTCGTTCAATGGAATGTCTTCGTCGCTGATCTCGTTCTGCCACCCAAGTGTCTTCAAAGTAGGTCACCAATCCTTTCTCCTGTATCAAAAGTCAACATATCACTGTTATTGTATTTTCCAGCTTCTTTGATGCTGCTTTATAATTACGTTTTTGTCTTTTTTATTCATTATGCACCCAAATATGGCCATAACATGAAAACTTCAATGTAAAAGAAAGAAAGGGAGACCAATAGGAACAGGGAGAAGGAAGGTTGTTAGGAAGAGAGAAGAAATGTGAAAGTCATGGAATGAGCTCCAACAGTTGGCCTACAACAAAGTTAAATGGAGACAATTTATTGTCTCATACTCCTTTAGGGAGCTGTGAGTTTTTATATGATGTTCATCTAATACTACCCTTTTTTCATAATGACTTCTTTGGCAACACCCTTTTCAGTGGCTATGCCTCTCAGAAATGATGACAAAGATTTGTTTCATAAGAGTCTAAGAATCTATTTGAGAAGAACATTAAATATTTGAAGTTGTTACAAATTTTAAAAGAAAAGGAAGCATTTAGCCTTGATATCTGGAAAGCAATGAAAACATTGTATTAATTACTAATGATTACTACTAAATAGCCATCTCAAAACAGAGCAATACTCACATTAAATCCATGAGGCACTGTGCGTTGCCTCTCCATAAATGGTGTGTCTTGTGATTCCACATTGGGAAGAGGATGTAGGGTGGTCAGAGAGTTACGTCGGATTACTTTGTCTCCCATGCCAGCTTTCTGATAACAGGAGGGAAAAAAATAAACAATACAACATCCAATCCAATCTAATAACAATCTTGAAGAAAAGCAAAAGAAATGTATTCAAATTCAGACCTTCATCTAAACAACAACCAAATCAAAATTAGAGAAATAATAATGGTAATGGAAGCAGACTATTTTAGTTGCTTAATCTATTTACTAAAATCTCCTTTTACTGTTGAAGTTCTCTTCTCTACAATATTTGTATGATTCTTCTATATACTCTACTGAATGACATTGTAGGTGAACACACACAAATCGTTTTGGTTGAAATCAAACACCAGAAGTAATACAGACAGAAAGAATTTCCAATGTAGTTAAGATGATTACTTTATTAATTATGATATCAAAGCCCCCAAAAATTCTTTGGGATTTGTTAGAAATATTGAACATAAACACAGACTAGCTATAATAATATTTGAGTACCATAGACAGGAAAATATATATTCTTAATTGCAATGAGGTTATAAAATGAACAAGTCTTTACTAATCTATTCATGATAATAAAAAAAAGATACAAGAGGTGAAAAGAGGAGGAAAAATGAATTCTAAATATATTTCATAATTGAAAACAAAAAAAATCTAATCTAAGAGCTACTTGTACAAAAATGTAGCTAGCATGCAATTTTGAAGAATAGAACCAAGATATTCAAGGAGCCAGGGAAAAATTAAAGAGAACATAATACAGTAGCTGAACAGACACATTATGTTCCACTCTCAAAAAAAAATTTAATCCATGCACCTTGAAAATTCCATGGCAAATAAGAACAAAATCCTAAAGAGTGGACCGTTTGTTATGGTCGCTACCATGACAACTAAATGAAAACAAAAATGACCAGATATATAGTGGGTTGAGCATCCGCTTGTTAGAGATTCTTCACAAGAAAGAATGATCTGAGCTCAACATACTGCAGTGCAGCAGAAAAGAGAAATTGAATAAAACATTTAAAAAGAAATACAACATAGTTAAAATCTTAAACAAAAAAAACAAAGAAAGAAAAGAGTGGATGCATGGAAGAAAAATTCTGTAATGCTCGGAATTTGAAAGATGATGAATGACTTGGAAAGAAAATCTATGGCACAAAAATGATGCTTCAAGCAATATTTTTACTCCACAAAAAAAAGTTCTTCTAAAAAAGGGAAAAGATTGAAATGCTACAACAAATGCTGTCTACTCAATTAATAGAGAACTTGAGATAGAAAAAAATAAATAAAGTCACATATTCAAGGAAGCGAAATAAAAAATAAGATTATTGAAGTGAAAATGATTTACTATACATTTGTATAGAAAGCATGACAATCAAAACAAAAAATATTGAAATTTGGTATATTTAGATATTAATCTTTTGATCTAAATCATTTTCGTATTAACTAGTTAATGTGAAGTTTGATATAACTTTTTTTCTTCTTTTTAAATTGGTTTTAGATGGTCTATTATATAGACTAGCAACTTAATGAATATCAAGCGCTGATATCTAATGTCATGAAATATTTTTATCTGACACAATTGTGAATTCAAAAAATAGCCCTGAAAATGATTTGAAGAAATGAACATGACTGTTCATTGGTATATACGCATTAAGATTGTTTGTATATCATATTTCTTATCTAGAGCTATGAAATTCTTTATTCTTTCTTATCCAATTCCCTTTTACAATTACAGTGTAGGGCCAGCACAATGTGTTTGGATTTCTCTGGATCAAGATAGTAAGCCAAGCAGGTGATCAACCCACTGTGATAGAGCTATGAAATAATACATTTAAACAATTCAAAACTTAGAATCTAATCGAACCAAAGAATTTAGATGTAGGTTAACTAGCCCTCATAGAATAACGACAAAGATGTTTGTAATTAGGTGCTTTTTTAAATCTAGCTGAATTAACATATTTCTGAGACAATACTGTTTCTTCAGTTGTGGTGAACACATTTCACATCTGCATAATTTTTTAAATAGAGATGATTAGAGTAAAAGGTCACAAATTCAGTCATTGACTACAAGAAAAAACATCAGATAATAAAAAGGCGGTTTTGAAAAGAATTGGAAATGTGCTCTTTATCCTGAAAAATGACTTGTTTGGGGGAAGAGGAAAAGAATGTAAATTCTTATACCTGTCAAATGAAATATATAAAGCAACAATTCTAGGTGCATGTGAACTATGCAAATAAAGAATATTTCAATTACGTTCCTTGCCACATACCATAGCAAAAACCTGTAAAAGTGAAAATGTTCCAAAATAGAACAAAAGGGAGATTAAAAACCTGTACAATTTCTGTCTTCCTATATCATAGAATTGGATTATCAGTACTTACTTATCAACGATTGTTTAAATGATGCACTCTCTTTACTTATGCAAAGAATCATGGGATTTAATCATAGATATCTCTTTTGTTTTCAATGCTGAAGGACAATTTAAAGGCTCACACTTAAATACCCAAATGTATTCATATTTGGTCATGTCTTCCTGTAGTATGTTTGGTCTTAAAAACATATCTTCATAAAAAGTTAATTAAAACAGAATGAAGCAAAAGTTTGTAAATCATCTAAGTTTCCTGCTGTTTTATTTCCAATGACATCTATATCTAACCATTATTTTTTCGACTACATTTGGCTTTGATTATTAGCCACCAATTAGTTTGGTCACATAACATGCCTACAGATTAGGCTAGTCATAGAAAAGTCCTACAGATTAGGCTGATCACAGAATAAACCTAAAGATTAGGCTGTTACAAGTAAAATTCTAGAGTTAAAATGAATTTTCAATTAAAAGGATCAATTCCAGACACAAGAAAAAAAAAGAGTTAGTAATTCATAACACATCAAGGAATTCTTTGGCATAATGATTTGTTTATCGTTACAATTTTCTTAGAATTATGACAATACATAGAGATATGAATTTTTCACAACACCCTTTGAGCATGCATTTGACATAAAACAAAGTAGGTTAATCATTTCCCATTTTGATTATTAGAAAAATGTCTTTAATATTCTTACCTTTACAGGATTCCTTCAGCCCAAAAGCTTAACTATTCTTTAGTTAGTACTACATTTCAGTAACAATTATTTATTCTTAGTTCTACAGGATTAAAACAAGTAAACTAATAACTTAAATGTGTTTGTTAAGTCAAACAATTGTCCAACCTTGTCAAAATGCGAATGTCCTCTAATCTGGTATTGGTTCTCACTGTTCACATCCAAAGTTCTCAGAGCTGTTCGCATGTAATCCAATTGCTGAGCCGTTACTGACATCACACCTACAATAAATTCATTCAATTGTCTAAAGTTAAAACTAATTTTCTCTTTATTGACCTATCAATTAATATGAGGGGGTGAGATATATCACAAAAGTACTAATTGAGAAAATCAATATTTTCTCCTATTAACCCGTGTCCCGCTTGCCGTGTGACCTCGCCTCATACTCCCGTCTCACATACTGGCCTTTACCTCTCATCCGCTGGTCATTAGCACTTGCCTGGGGATCATTGTCCTGCTATCGCTAAGTGCTAGCTAAGCCAAGATTTGGAATGCATGGTGTAGCGGTCTGTTTGTTTGTTTGTTTGAAACATGTACTGTGATATCAGGAATTTGTAAAACAATGGGCCTTTGTTTTTAAATGGGAAATAAAAGCAATGAATAAAACTATTACTAATATTTATACTAACACTATATAACTACTAGTAATAATTGTATCCGTATCAGTAACCGCTAATACTAATGGTGACCTTTTGCAATGTCACTTTTTATTACAACACAGATTTATGATAATGATAGATAGAAAGTAGATTCTATGTATCCACAAAGAATAAGGTACTTTTTTGTTTGCTGTAATTTTAGGAGGGAGAACGTTGATAACAACAAGGGTGTGTAAGTGGGAGTACACACACACAGGGAGAGATGAGAGAGAGAGAGAGAGAGAGAGAGAGAGAGAGAGAGAGAGAGAGAGAGAGAGAGAGAGAGAGAGAGATAGAGAGAGAGAGAGAGAGAGAGAGGAGAGAGTGAGAGAATAATGTCTGTATTATTATTACTACTACTATTTTTTTCTTTACAAACAATCATTGCTTTTATGGACAAGGTAACAAGTTGCTGCAGCAGTAAAAGTAAAGTGTAGTGTAATGTAACTATTTACCATTCCGTTCGTGAACAAAATTTGCATATTTATTTGACCACATTAGAGTTAGAATGTCAAGTCAATTACTACTGCTAACAGTGACAGTAATAATAATAATAATCATTGGTGAAAGGGCCTGTTCAATTCTCACTCGTACACCAACAAGTGCTGACAGTGGAGTCAAGTCATCATCAGAGTCAAAATCCATGATGTAGAGATGTAGATGTAGAATGCAGTGTCTAATTGACAGCGATCAGTCAGGGATCAATTGGCAAGTGAATGACAACGAGATGAATAGCTCTTTATAAACCCTACCACTTTAACTATCCAAAAGTCACACGAACTTCCTAACCAATGACCCCGTCTTTGATTCCCTATCATCCCTTTATAGTCTAATCCTTTCATGTCATTGTCTTATCAACACCACTCTTATATGACACCCAACAACCAAAACCAGATGACCGACAAACTCAGAATCCAGATGTTATCACCTAGGTGCGACTTTCCTTTAAATCAAGACAACCGAAGGGGTTGTAAATCTTCTCTTGTCATGTCAACTTTTGACATTCAACAAGGACCTCCCCGGGG
>JARBEQ010253974.1:0-19865 GCA_030265355.1 Tritonia tetraquetra
CGCGCCCCTCGCCCCCCCCCCCCCCCCCCCCCCTCTCCTTCTCTATATATGGACGTATGTATGTTTGTCTGTCTGTCTCTCGTGTGTTCGCACCTCTCTCTCTCTGCCTCTTTCCTATTCCTTCATTTTTTGTCCAAATACTGCCACACCTACAATATCCTCAGCACTCATGTACTCAATGCAGTATGATAGTATCTTTGCACTTTTACAATGTTTCAGATCCATGCTATGGAAATTTAAGTCTTTTTTAAAATCCATGATATTGGTATGTGGGTTCATCTATTTTACATTTTATGCATCTAATGTAGGTTTTAGATTTTACTTTTTCCTCTTTTTTCCCCCTAAAATTACTATTTTATAACACAAATCGTTTACTGTGTGCACATTCTGCTTTCTTCAAATTCAAAGTTCTAGCAACTGTTTAGTTCCAGCAACTGTTTTTATAGATGGAGTGAAAAAAGCAATGGGCAACACATACAAGTAGATATTTTATCTAGCTATGCATACAATAGTTGAGGGCGGTGCTCCTTCAGGAATTTTGTATCCATGGTTATCTTAAAATGGGGGTCCTGGTGGCGCAGTGGTATAGTTCTTGCCTCAGAAGCAAAAGGTACATGGTTCGATTCCCGGCAGCGTCAGGTATTTTTCTCGGTGAAACTCGGTGAAAACCTCTATGCCACTCCCCTGATCCTATTCAGGTAGGTGGGATCAAGAACCTAGTCCTATCGGAAACGGACGATAATCTTGGAGGTCCTGTGTACAACGTTGCGCACGTTAAAGAACCCTTGGCAGTTAAAATCGATGAGAGTAGGCCGTAAGGCCGCTGTCCGGGCAAAATGAATTCCTACCACAAAAGGTCACAGATATTGATCACCTGCTTGGCTTAATATCTTGATCCAGAGAAATCCAGACATTGTGCTGACCCTTCACTGTAATGGTAAAAGGGAATTGGATAAGAAAGAAAGAAGAACCAATTGTTTTCTCAGTGATTACTGTTGCATAATTTTTTTAATGAAGATGTTATTTTCTGGGGGGTTTTATTTTTATAACACATCCTCTTTAGATTATTATTTTTGTTCTGATAATTTGTTTTAGCCAATTTTCTCAAGGGAGTAATGTTCTAGAAGATTTTTTTGTGTTGGATATTATTTCTCAACAAATATGATCTTTTTGTTTTCATTTTTTTTTCTCCTGTTGTCGAACTGTATTCAATTGGTTTGTGATTTTAGAAAAGGAACTTAGAGACAATTTTTGATTTGATTTTCCTTCTCCATTTCAGCACTTGCCTGGGTTCATATTGCAATAGTCCTAGTGCTCTGTTTGTGGCCTCAGACGGAAATTGTCTACGCTTGTTTCAAACTGTCATAGACGCCAGGAGTTTGTTGATGGAGAATTCATCCTATTTGAAAGCAGTAAGCTAAGATGTTCTTATCTTTGTTTGTTCTTTGATCACGATGTAATATGTCAGAAATGAGAACTTAAGGAAGGAATGATGAGTCATTTAATGCTGTCGGATTAACTGTCCAATGTTCCAAATTAATGATCGATTGAGGTTCAGTTTGTATCAAGGGCAAGACTTTTCAAAACTCTTGTGCTCAATGAACAAACTTGGTCAGAATTTTTTTTACTTGTCAAGATGTCAACAATTTAGTTGGTAAATTAAACTTTTTCAAAAAGATGTCTTAATTCATATGATATCTTGAACATCTATTCCAGGGCTTAAATCTCTTGTATCCTTATTCTGGATAAGTCCATTTTATTATTATTATTATTATTATTTATTATTTCCATTTAATTATGTACCGGGTGTCTCATATTTAATGAACCCCAAACGAAATGTAATTCTATGAAAACCAATAAACATACAAATAAACCTTTTGCTCTGTGTATTGACACAATCTTGCGCATTTAATCTGGTCAAATATTTTTTCAATAACTTATGCTCTTTGAAATGACCTGCTCCACATGGCGACCTCCATGAGCAATGTACTCAACAAACAATAATAATCTGGGGAGTTTAAGTCAGGGCTGTGAGAAGTCCAGATGGCTTCCCCTGCTGATGACATCCTCTTTGAAATGCTTGTTTCAGCTACCTTCTGTTCAATTTTGGTGCTGATGCTACAAAAATTATTCAAGTTATTAAAAGTTATTTGAGGGTCATCAAAGTTGGGACGGTAGGTATACATTTTTTAAAGTGTTCAAATTTGTCTTAAAAAGACTGACATTAAGTCTTCTCTTTTTTTTCCCAGTCCCAGAAGCGTAGTTTTTCTGATATGAGCAACAGCTGCAGTCAAAATGACATTCCAGTGGATCACCCACCTTCCTCTACAGAGCTGTTCAATATCATCTCCCTTCAATCCTCCACTCACCCCGGATGTGTACTGGAATTGGATGCCATCAGTGATGCTTTGCAGGTACCTGTGTGTGTGCATGTGTGCGTGTGTATCTTTTCCTCCTTCCGTGGTTCACACTAGGATCCATTTAGGATATTTGAGAAATGTACTTTTCTTCAGAGTTAATTCTCATATGTAGAGAACTAACTCTGAATAAGATTCCCTAATTCAATTTTTTTTGCCTACAATCAAGTCCCTTTGACTCAGACACATTTTCTCTAAATGTTTAAAGTTTTACGCCCTTGCTAGTTTATAGTCCATCTCTGATAGGACTTGATTCCATAAGGAATTCACGGGGTCAGAACCATAAAAACTGTGATACCAGTTATCATTACCAGTGCTATCTCTTTGATTTGAAGACATATTAATGTTGATGTTTTCATCCCCTGAAAGAAGTATTTGTCTGATTATTTTTTTTTAAATCTTGTAGGACTGGCAGAATATCCAGCTGATCCATGTGTTCCAAGATCAATTGATATCTGGGGAAGTGAGTATGCGAGGCAGGGAGGCTGTGGTTGACCTCAGTGGACAGCACACCTTTGACGAGGACTTCTACCTGGTGGTGGTGGAGAAACAACAGTCTGAGACTGGGAGTATGTCTGTGCTGCATATGTGGAGGTTGACTATTCAGTCCAAGCCTATTATTGACAAAAGTGGTGTCTATGGTAGGGTTATGTTTTTTTCATATTTGTTCTTTCTTTTTTGTTCTTTTTATGTTTTTTTTTTCATTTTGCTGGTTTATTTTTCAGTGTCATGGTTATGTATTTATTTGTTTTCTTGTGGTGGGGTATTGTCAATATTTTTGGGTTCGATTGATGATTAATGGTTTATACTTTCGCAAGGTCATCATGTTTGACAAAAATTTGACAACTTAATCAGGTTTTTTTCATTGTATCGGTGGATTTTACACTTGTTACTGTGTTAATCAGTCTCGGGATGTATTATCGATAACTAGCCTTCATTTGATCGGGTCAAAATTCTTGATTTGTCTGGTCCTTTTGACCGTGACCTACAAGCTAGCCGACCGTTCACTGGCTGCAGGGTGTCGAAACGATGATTCTATTACACAAGCATTTGAAACCCATCTACTATGAAAGACTTTCAGCTGACGATCTTTTACTGCGATGTTGGCGACATGTGGACATAGAATGCCAATGAAAGTCTTCATAGTGTCACACTGGAGCAAGGTTAAGTGGGCCACATGAAAATGCTGGCTCAGGCCGTAGTTTGCTCACCACTGTTCTAACAAATGATATAATTTCAATATAATTTTTTTTTATTTGACCAACCCTGTCTTGACTGCTGTTAGATATGTGTATCCTTTAACAAGTGTTTTTAGATAGAAAGCCCACAGAATCAAGCAAATTTGTTTAATCTCTCATTGTTTTATTAACCTTAATTCTGTCTGAAATCCAGTTAGTTGCAAGCCTTTTAAAAAAGTAATTTTCTGTTCACTTGACAGGACCCTTTGACTATGAGCAGTACGAGAACCAGGTGGATAATTTCAATGATGAGCTTAGCCCTAACGGTATAGATTTCACCACAACCAATCACCAACGGCCGCAGAATGGGGCTAAAGTCCAAGTCATGACTATGTCTGTCACCACTTCAAAGGTAAAAAAACAATGATTGTAGTTCATTGGCAGACTTCATTTACTTTATAAAAATACTTTCTGACTTTAGGAGATGTTTGATACTATTCATTTTCTCTAAACAGGGTTTGCATTGTTTCTATTTCTGCATATTGAGTGTGTATAATATCACTGTGATAAAAAAGTAAAATATTTTGCTATAAAGCTTTTTTAGCTTGCTTATCTCATTTCATTACAAAAAAATGTATACAAAGGCTTTTTGAAGTTTTTGTGGGTTTTTTCAAAACTTGTTTTGTTGATTATACATTAAGAATTGAAAAGTTTTATGTCTTATTCATATTTCAAAATGATATGTATAAACTCATACTCTTGTAGGTTTGCTGTCAGCCTCTATCCCTGCCGAAAGATGTTGAGTTGATCTCTGCCAGTGTTGCTGCTGGACATCTAGGTTCAGCATCCATTTATCCGGCATGCTTCGCACCTTACCTGCTGACCACAGCCTGCTCTGATGGAGAGGTTCGATTCTGGCGCTGTAACATGTCCAAACTCGATTTTGACACGACAGAGACCAGCTTGTGTAGTGTCACCAGTTATGAATTCTCTATGGAAGAAGGGGCCGTCAGTGGGATGCATTCAGAGGTAAATTGGATATTTTGTTTCTTGTGGATCTCTTTCTTTGTTAACCTTGAATAGCACACAAGATTTAGGTTGCTACTGGTACCTTGAAAATCATGCATGACTGACAAAACTCGGAAATGCTTTGTCTCAGCAACTGTGCCCTGTTTTTTAAGTAATTTAAAAACTCATCATATGGCATGTTTTCACAGGTTTTATTGAATATTCTTTTCTTTCTTTCTTTCTTTATCAATAACCTTTTAGTACCTTTCGGTGTAAGGTTATTGAATATTCCTGTTTTTCGCAATATTTTTGACCCTTTCTTTCTTTTACTGTCGTGTTTCTCTGTATTTTGTCCAGTTTTTACTGGTCTGCACTTGATTGATCATAGACAAGCCAATAAATTATTATTGCTCTCGTGTTTGCCACTCAGTTATAAATAAATACTTTAGGCATGAATGTTTCTTTTTATTTTTAAAAGGAAGAAAAATATAAATTTGAAGCGAATTAGCGGTATATTGAAATTCCCGATTGGATTGTACTGTGTTTGTTCTCAGGTGAAATCACACCAAGAAGAGAAAAAGGTTGAATACAAGTATGGATGGAAGGAGTGGGAAAGGGCAAGCTCTACAAAAGACCATTCAAGTGCCATTTCCATTCCAGGTCAGTTTTATTGATTTTACTGTTCAAGATTTTAAAACTTTTATAAAAAATTACCTCTGTATATGTTGCTGGTGTTTTTCATAGGCTTTTTCATAGGCTTACTTGCTTTATTCATGCATGCTACATGCAATTGGCGCCTATTGCCATTCTATTCATCATTCAGTATTAATAGAATTTTGAATCTGTGTATTGATTCATCAAAGAAACACTTTGTCGTGACTCTTGAAGAAAGGACTTAACTCTCAAATATTGTTTTAACATATCTTTTGATTGTGACTCAAAGTCATGATATTAGACCAGCGGTTCTCAACCTGTGGGTCGCGAGATCATTGAGGATTTTGAGGGGGGAGGGATTAAAAGGGTTTGTTTATTACTTTATTTGGGGGTTGGGGTATGAGGGGTCGTTCCACTTGCCAAACAATCAAAAGGGGGTCGCGGATTGAAAAAGGTTGAGAACCACTGTATTAGACAAAACTGGTGAGAAAGACTACAAATAAAGGTCTTATCATCTCATCTGCTGTCAGCTATGCTTACTCTTGCCATCCTGCCATCTTTGCTAAAAGCACTTAGACTTAGATCCTACATTATGTTTTTTGTTTCCATTTACTTTTCATTTTCACAGGCCAGCCAATTGCAGTCAGCTGTGCCTACAGTGGTCGTATAGCTGTGGCCTACAGGTCTGGTCCAATCAGGACACAGCCTGAAAACCCTGAAGATAAACTGGTGAACCTTCGGGTTGTTATACAGGAATGTGAATCCACGGGTGAGACGAATTACTCTTGATTACTGTTGTGATTTATGCAAATTAACAATGTTGATGAAGTAACTAAATCTAAAAAAAGGAATAACAGATCTGTGATAGATTATATTAATAAGTAACTCAAGAGGTAATTTTATATTCCATGGCATAAATTGAAAGGAAGAGATGAGGAAATTAGAGAGATTGAAAGATGTCTTAATAATAACAATGTAAATGGCAGTGCATGCACATTGTTTATCAATTATTTAGAACTATTTATGTTTAATCAAGTAAAATCACTTGGTTTTAATTCTCCTCATTCTCTCTATTGACATTCATCAATGTTTTGAAAATTTGTTTTGAGGGACATGAATCGAGAAATGTGCTTTTGATAAACAATGGTAATATATAAACCGATGATGCCTTGTGATTTTATGCTTTTAAAACATTTTAAAATGGTGAATTACAATGTACATATTTTTTGTATGAACATTATTGATATTAATGTAATGCAGAAGGATTATTCCTAAAATCATTCCAAGTAGGAATATGGATTTGATGAATGAATCTTTTCCTCATCTTAAGGTGGTTCGGAATGGGTGCACGAAGACACAATAGAATTGAACAACATCAAAATACCTGATCCTAAGAATGAAATTGACATGTTCATGTTACAAGGCACAGAAAGCTCAACACCTCCAGGTATGTATACACCATTGTCATCTCGTACAGTTTTCGTTGGTGTCGTGCTGCTGGCACGCATGACAGAAAGTTATGTTTCAAGTCCCTTTTCACACTTAAAGATCATTTCAGAGGCAGG
This sequence comes from Tritonia tetraquetra, assembly GCA_030265355.1. NCBI lineage: Eukaryota > Metazoa > Mollusca > Gastropoda > Nudibranchia > Tritoniidae > Tritonia > Tritonia tetraquetra. Next base: position 6,823 of record JARBEQ010253974.1, read on the forward strand.
AATTCCTGTTTTATATTCAACTCCAAAAAGAATTATAAGGACTTAAAGCTGCAAAGCCGGAAATTTAAAACAAACCAGGATTGAAATCCCAGACTTTGGCTTCTGTGGGTGACAGAGAACAAAATATAAATGTGTCATAGAACAGCTCAAAGAATAAATAAATTAGTTTCGGAAGCCGACCACTCGGTTCACAGGACGGAAAGAGCTAAGATAAACACACATCAAACACCTTTATGTCAGCTACCCAAAAAGTGTCTGTATGAAAAGTAACCGTACAGGGTTTTTTTCTACCCTTATTTTTTTTTTTGCTAAAGATTTTGTGTCACCAAGTTTATCACTAAATTCATATTTTTGTGAGAGAAAAAACCCCTCATACTAACCACATTATGTCCTATTTATTGTCAGTTTTTTAACAGATGATATTGTTTATGTGTAATTCTCTTTATTATTTCTTTCTCTTTATTTGTTTGTGTGTTGTTCTTGATCAACTAGTTTCTTTTAAAATATTTTGACTTTCTCCACCATTAGATACAGATGACTATACAGGATCTGCTGCCGCCCAATTAGCCGCTGCCTTCATGACTCGTACTCGCTCGGTTCCCAGTCTCAGTACGATACAGTCTGTGAAGAAGTCCATATCGGAGAAGGGCAATAGAAAAGGCTTGCTACAACAAAAATGCCTGGTGCAGCTGGATTGGGTGTCACAGGAGGAAGGCTCTCATCTTCTGACGGTGGCAGTTGGTTCTAAAGTGCTTATCTATGGACAGGTATGAGAATAGAAGCTTGATCAGATTTCAATCAATTACTTTGTTGTCATTTGTGTATGTTTTTATATGATTTAGTTGTTTTGTAGAGTTCTATAGCTAATATCATGTTTGAAATTATGTTTTCCTGCTTCTGACGGGAGTTGATTGACTAAGCTGGAAGTACTTGACAGACAAGGAACTAAAATTACAAAATAAGAGTGACACAAGTGTAAAAAATGGGAAGAAAAGATCCTTGAACTTGAAAAGCAATTAATCGTGGCTATTAGAAAGGCACGTGATGATTCTGCTGGGTCAACAATCATTTCCGGAATGTACTTGGTCCACTTAGGAGTATCGATGAAAAAGGCTGACACAAAACAAATTATTATAAACCTTGTGGTGATCCCACTGCTGTCGCAGTTGGGAGTATATGTTAGTTAGAGCCAGTTTGCTACAACTTTCTTATTTTCAAGCTCATTGTGGGTTGTTTTTTTGTGTCATCTTTCAATTGAAGGCAGAATGTGCCCTTAATATTTCTGTTTCTAATGAACTATTCATCTTTCAAAATTATAATTGTAGGTATCCAATGAAATAGCCAGATCTTTGAATGCTCTCAACAAGCATGACAATGAAAGTAAGGAAGACAAACGTTCAGCCTTTGCGGCCAGCAAGCGTATGACCATGAATAAATCAATGGTGGCAGAGGAGTATCAGGAAGAGATGAAGTGGATGCGACTCAAGGGTATAGAACTGACGACAGCAGATGGATTGCCTCCCCTTCCCATGCATTTGAATTGGGTGCGGGCTGGAATTTTGGTGGTGGGCATGGACAATGAAATCCAGGTACCTTTCAGTTTCAGATTCATTCTATTTAATTTTACATGGTATACTTTGGAGGGAAACCCCCCAAAAGAATGTTATATTATGATATATTGACCTTTATACAGCCACAGAGGGTTGATCACCTGCTTGGCTTAATATCTCGATCCAGAGAAATCCAGCCACATAGTGCTGGCCCTACACTGTAATGGTAAAAGAGAACTGGATAAGAAAGAAAGAAAGACCTTATATATACATATGGAATAATGTTTGTAAAGTACTACCTGACTGTTATTGGTATTATTAGATATGATTTATGCACTATATAACCACATAGCGTGCTTTTGATGAATCTACTTTTTTATGTTGATGATCTAAGTAGACAGATAAGCTCAGCAATGAGAATGAAATATTTATAAGTTTTCATCAGGCTATTCTTTACCACCGTTACTTATTTTGATGCTAATACAAACTATTATGGAGTTTGTTCTGTCTTAAATCACAATTTTGTCTGTTCCAGGTTTTCACGCAATGGCGCTCTGGGTTGGAAGATGTTGATTGCGAAGTTATTGAAGACGAAGCAACCATGGATAAAAGGACATTGACGGAAGCCAATTTGGTGACAGCAGCTTCAAATCTGAATCTATGTAACAACTTTAAGTCTAAGTCCAATTTCAAATCCTCAATATCTATGACAAACATCCGACATTCCGCGGTAAGCCAAGGAGGTGGTGGCTCTAAGAGAGATTCATCTTGGAAACGGTCCACACAGAATTTAGGGGCCTTGAAAGGCAATGGAACACTTGGACGCAGTGAAAGTCTCTCCAGCCTGCCTATGCTTTACGACAGCGGTTTGTTTGAAGCTGCTCGATTTGCCAACCCGGTGCTACCTCAATATCATCCAAAACTCTTGATGGAACTACTTAATTTTGGCAAAGCTCGCCGTGTCAAAGCCATCCTCGCACATTTAGTTCGTTGTGTCAGTGGTGGGGAAAGTCATCAAGCTGTCTATGTAGAAGAGCAAGGGGGAGACGGCAATCATCTCAACTTGATCTCTAGACAGAGGAGTGTGTCAACAAATCGAAGTGAAGACACGAGAGGGGATATCAGTTCTGTCAGTGATGTAGAGATCAAATCTATTCCACCTCTACCTCTTTATGCACTCATTACTGCTGATAAGGACGTCACTCCATTCCATTCAGAAATCACCTCAAAGACTGCACAATCTACCGCACAACCCAAGAATGACTACACAGATTTACTAGACATCAATGTCATGAGAAATGATACAGATGATTTAGACGCTCAACTCCAACTATCAAATTCCCCCGATGGTAGCAGTAGTCCCCATAGAAGTCGCTTGCATTCCGGCGGGACCAAAGTACCCATTGACCCCTACACCTTCACCATGACACAAGCGAATGTGCTGAGTGAGCATCTCTTCAAGCTCAATCTGCCTGGAATGTCAGGAAATGACCAGTTTTACCTAGCCGCTCTGGCGGAAGTGGTGGCATCTTCCCAGGAATTCACAGACTCTGGTGCTTGTAAGTGTCTACGCTTTAAAAAAGTTAGTTGGGGATTTTTAAAAATTTTTTTTTAGGGGGGGGGGGGCTTATGAATCCTTGACCCTTAATAACTTACTTGTCAACACACTGTTCCTCAAATAGATTTGTCAAGAGATTGTCTTTTCCACAAATCTCGATGTCCTCAAGATGGCTCATCTAGATTTGTCGTTTCAGACAAGACTTTATCATATTAATATAATTTTATAGTATTTTCATAATGTTTCATGATATTGATAATACATGTATTCAAATGGTGTAATAGCTATAGGACTTTGGTAGATATAAAGAAGGTGGTTAAAAATTGTATAATTTCAAGAAGAGTGGTTAGTAAAGAATTGATTGATTTATTGTGATACAATAATATGTAATCTGCGATGAAACACAGGATTGATTTTCTATAAATATCTTTCTCACAGCATCCAGTACAAAAGAACAAGGTAAGTTCATATACATTTTTTAGATTTACTTTATAGCTTTTAAGCAAATGTGTGTGTGTGTGCGTGTGTCTCTGGTGGCTTTAACAGATGACTTATCCCCGTTTCGCAAATTGTATATTATATAATGTCACATTTCAGGTTTGCATTTAATTTTTTTTAATGTTATTGAACGTTATGTTAATTTGACCTGTTGCACCTCACAAGATTGATATACAACTTCGCACATACACTTCAGTAACCTTATGAATTGTTAACCTTAATGAATTGTTAATCTCTACAGCCATAGATGACTGTGGCCTGAGGTACATGCTAGCCATGAGGCAGTACCAGTGTCTTGTGAAAACGTTGCCACCCGTACAAAGGTTGCCACTGCTGAAGGAAGGGATCCGAACTTTTTACTTGGTTTGGGCTTTTCACTCAGAATCTACACAGGTCAGTAGAATAACCAAAAAAAGGAAAGAGATAAAAGAAAATAAGTTTGTTTTACGACTTTCTTCTGTGTTGAAATGTTTTTGTTTTTTTTTCTCCATATGAGTCGTGCAAGAATTATGATTAGAAAAACAACATTTTGTTCCTGATTGTCATAATTTTTCTTCTTCTTCTTCTTCTTCTTCTTCTTCTTCTTCTTCTTCTTCTTCTTCTTCTTCTTCTTCTTCTCCTTCTTCTCATCCTCAGTATAATTATTATATTATTATTACTACTACTACTACCACTATTTTATTATCTGTCTGGTTTTTTTTTAAATTGTGGTTTAAAATTTCAATTTTACTTGAAATTTATAGTCTGTGTTATCCTGCTTATTTTTTCTTTTTTTTAAAAATAGGAGCTTCTGTCCAGCATTCCTTGTGTGAAAAGCGACGAACCAGTTTGGGATGAACTCAAGCTGTATGGAGTTGGCTGGTGGGTGACTAACATGACCATCCTCAAGACGTTGGTTATCAAAATGGCCAACGTGGCTTTCAAGAAGGATAGAAATCCAATGGATGCTGCCATTTTCTATTTGGCCATGAAGAAAAAAGCCATTGTCAAAGGGTTGTTCAAGTAAGATGTATTAACTTGTTACATTCTTTAAACCTTTTCAAGCAACATTTGGTTTCAAACAAACTAAAGATGATAGCTCAATTATTATATAATCTGATATTTATTTACGTAGCAAGACTTACTGGTTTTCGCATTTGATACTTTAGTGGCTGCAAATTATCAATATGATTGACATTAGATATCAAATTATACTGATTAATGTATTCTTCAAAAACATGTGTATCATTTGCTTCACTTCATGGCCATTATAGAGTTAAGGTAATTACCAGATGTGCATAAATGTAAAATTTATTATCATATCATGGTGTATTTCCCTAAACAAGATAATTCAGTGGGATAAATTTAATAGGAAAGATGGAACACTGACTTTATTTTCACTTAATTACTTTGACAGCTATTGAAGTTTGAAGCTTATAAATGTATTCAATTCATGTATAAAGTCTGAACCAATTGAGTGAAACAAAAGTAAAATTTGTTGTCACTCCTGTGAAATTAATTGAATGTTTAACAATGATGATTTGATAATGTTGGTAAAGGCTGGTCTTTATGAATAGAAATTAGTGAAGAATTAACGTCAGGATTTTCGAAATATGTTCATGCAATTTTGAAATTTGATTATTTTGTTGTGCAGGACTGTTGGTAACACCAAAATGCAGCATTTTTTTGCCAATGACTTCACTCTGGAGAACAACAAACATATAGCCATGAAGAATGCCTTCCACTTGCTGGGCAAAGGATTGTATCAACATGCAGCAGCTTGCTTCTTATTGGCGGGGCAATTGGATAATGCAGTCAGTGTAAGTACAACACCTTCAGGCAATTATTGTTTGGGTATCTGGAAACTGCTCGTTTGAATGGGGTGTTAGCTCAGCATGTGTAGGAAACATGGGTTGGTGCAGGTCATGATTATTCATGTTCTTAGTCTTGGTGTTTGATCTTGGCTTAAAAAAACAGCTTCATTTAAAAACATATACTTGTGGAAAATATTTTAAAATGCTAGGTTTGAACATTATATATTTGACTGATTGGGAACTTCTATGAAGATAGTTGATTCATGATGTTCAGAGATGTCCTGAGGTGGTTTCTCCATGAGACGGAAAGGGATAATGAATGGGGTGTAATCTTTGGAAAGATGTGGAGAACCATTTATAAATATAGTCAATAATTTGTTCTGTGGCAGTAAGTTCTATCTATTTTTATTTTCAATTTTATTTACAATAGAATATTTTCTTTTTGTTATAGCCATTCTTTGTTCTTGTGCATTTGTTCTTATTCAAAAGTGTCTTTATCTTGTGCATTCTTACATGAGGTCTTACGCATAAGTTTGAAAGAATCAGTATCAAACTTTGAATAACGAGAACAAGAAGAGAGATATTCATTGTCTACTTATTCCTCATGGAAAGTATTAATTAGTATGTTATTTTCATTGCCATGCTTTTATTTTCTCTCATTCATTCCAGATAATTCTTGACAAGATGAATGACTTACAATTAGCACTGGTAATAAGTCGTCTCTTTGAGGATCAGGTCAAACTGCCCAACTCCGTGAGGAAACTGTACTACACTCAAGTTCTTGGATTAGATGCAGAAGGAAAGAATTATGACCTCAAGGCTGCCAGTCCTGACCCTTTCATTCGGTCCATGGCGCTCTGGGAGCTTCAGGACTATGAATCATCTCTACAGACTTTGCTAGAGGTAAGCAGGTTTACCTAGTAGATGACTTATCTGCTTCATATTTAGAAACCAGAGGTGTCACTTTTCCGACGGAAGCTGGAAAATATCTGGCAGCACGTAATATGGTATATGTATAGTATACACGTGAAACAGGTTTGTCCTCGACCTTTTTCTGTGGGCAAAAAAAGTTCAGGCAATTTTGACAGAGCCTGGTGGCATCTCTGTAGTATGTGTCTACAGGTTTGTATGTGTGTGCATTGGTATTCTGCATAGGGCACACGACCCTCGCCATGAAAGTCCACTGTCTAGATTCTGCCACCTCACCGTCTCTCTATATAAGTGTCCTGGGTTTGTTTTTTTTGTCTTGTCCTGTATTAAATTTGGTTAGTGTTGGCAGGCCTGTATTTATCATGGCAATTCTAATTTCATCAGTTATTTTTAGGTATTCTCATCATGATACTTCTTGAATCTCCACAGAAAAACATTGGTCCAAAGATTGCCAGAGAATTGGAAAAACAACAGCTGACCCCACCTGTGTTTAATTTCTACAACTATCTACGCACTCATCCGTTGATCATCCGTCTACGCCTTGCATCCTCGTCTCAGCAGCGCCGCACGGAGATGGTGTCGGGCTTCACCCATCAAGACACGTTGGTTTCCAGCGACATGACAACCCTGGATCAGGTGACACCAATGGAAAGACAACTCTTCTTTGCTGCCTCTCACGCTCACTTCCAAAATGGATGCCCCCTCATCGCCATTGAGGTTATGCGTAAACTGCCTGAGCAGCCACTGCTTGTAGAAAAAGAAAAAACTGAAAATGAGTCTGTCGGAAATGACAGCTCTTGGGGGACTGAGACAACATCGACTCCAATAAATGGAAAATCTTCAGACAGAGCGGCTGATTTGTTTGCCTCCGGTTCTTCCTTTGGTAACTCGGGTAATGAAACAGCATCAAGCATGGACTGGAGTAAACCAGTTTCATCTAGTGCACCTCAAATGGCTTCAGCAATGGACTGGAGTACGCCTGTCAACAGAGTTCATTTTGAGGATGAATTGGTTTTGGATCTTGGGTTGGGTGACAGTGAAGAAGATGATGATGATGAAGTGGAGAATGGTGGGAAAGAAAGCATGACGAATGGTGACAAAGAAGATTCAAGCAAAACCAATGGAGATGCAGATGATTCTGTCTTTGAGAAAAGCAATGGAGGTTGTGAGAAAAAGAGTTATGTGGATGTCATGGCTCAGCAGTACAAGTTTATTGCTTGTTTGAAGGTAAATGTCATTCGCATTTATAGTTTTCGGTCCCATAAAGATGTTTGTTCTGAAATTATAAATCGCTTATAAATATTACATAAAACTTAAAAAGAATTCATAAGAGTGAAACAAGATGGAGTTATTATGTTATTGGTTTACAGCAACTTCTTTTTTAACTTCATTAATTGTGAATTATAGTTTTGTCAAGTTTATGGGCTATTTCAAAACTTCAGTTTAAAGAGTCTTGATGTTCTGATCCACAGACCCATGATTCTTGGTCCTGTAAATCCTAAATGAAAGGAATAACTTTTCAAGTGTTTATTCCAAAAAAAAAAGGAAATGTTTATATTCTAAATTTTAAATGTGTTAATGGATTGAAAAGTGGAAAGTGTATTCTCTCTTACAAATTATACATATCACAATGTTGCAATTTGCTCCTGTCATGGTTGTGAATAGCATTATAAAAATGCAAAACATGGCAATTTTAGTAGAGCGTAATGTAAAATTTGACTTGTTTTCAGGTGTTGATGGAAGAGCTGGGCAATCTGGCAACAGGATTTGAAGTGGACGGAGGCCAGTTGAGACATCAGCTCTACATTTGGCTGGAAAAGGAGGTAGAGGTGTTGAAGCTCTTGTGTAACTATGGCTATGAGGCAGATCAAGACATGGCCATAGAAGGTTTGAATAATTCTTGCTTTTAGAAATCTGTATCACTCTAATCAAACTTCGAAATGAATGCTTATTCTATACAGCAGTGATGATCCGAGGAAATCATGATTTTTGGGGGACAGCTGAGGATTTTCCATGGTCCGTAGCCTGCTGAGGATTTTCAACGGTCGTGGCCAGCCGACAACTTTCTGCTGTCTCGTAATTGTCATTTTTCTTGACTCTGCACCTCAGACATGCTTTTTAGCGACTCGCTCAAATGAATTTAAAGCATGATGATTAGTATTAAAATCCATATCTATACAGAGGAATAGCTGTTTGCGAATAGTAAGAATCCCTTGCTATTTATACACGACTCCCTGCACTGAAGTTCTTTCAGGGCTGCCACTCTTCCATGGATCCTTTGTTGCTGGTGACGCAGGCCAAGTCAAGAGTTGGCTTTCCTTTTATTATCGTGTGTTAGTAGCCGCACATTGTGGCATAAACTATCGGCGCTTATCCCTGCTTCTATAGCAAATTGTTCACCCTCTAGATAGGAGCTCATCTATCTCAAATTATTACTTGCGAGCTGAAAGCTGTCAAAAAAGCTTCGGGTTACTTTCGGGAAAGTATTGCGATAGCGGTCAGGTTTTTTTACCTTATGAGTCATATCAGGTGTATATTAATATTTGTTCCAGTAATGTATTAGATTTATATAGCTGGGGTTTTTTCCTTCTGTATAATAGATGACATATCCACTCTACCATTGTGACTTTTGAAATATCCTCCTTTTTCATTTGTTGTCACCATCATCAATGACAACAACGTCAGAGGTATGGACCTTTTGATTCCAAATTTTGTCTTTATTTAATTTGACTCAGAAGATAAAAACGATTTTGTAAAATCCAATTTAGGAAAAGTATTCACTTGTGTCCATCTTTTAAACATTTTTTCTTTGAATATGTATCGTATAGACACCACCGAACTCAATGACAACCTCCTAGACGGCCCGAGACATCGAACTCTGTCTATGAGATCCGATACTGGCAGGGCAACTTTACATGAAGCCTTAAAGGCTGATAAACACGACCTTCAGAGTAAAGTGGAAAGAATGTCTCGACGCAAAGCTTGGCTTAAAAGCAATCAACATTTGCTGCGAACCCTGGCATCGTACTGTATCCTCCAAGGTTCTGGAGGAGGTGGATTGGCTTCCGTACACATGGAGCTGTTGCTACTTTTACAGGTTGGTCAAAGTAATATGGTCATTTTAGTTGTTTCGATCATGCCCTACAAATGCCACAAGCAGTGTTGGGACTTGCCTCTTGCATAGCCATCATGCCCTACGAATGCCACAAGCAGTGTTGGGACTTGCCTCTTGCATAGCCATCATGGCCACTTCTCAGCTTTATGCAAAAACTGGGGGTATTTACCATTTCAGGAGAAGTGTGTTGTTAACTTAATAATCAAAGCTATCACGTTTTTTTTCGGGTATGGTATGTAGAAAACTTAGTTGTTTTCTTCACAAAAAACTTCACACTGATTGCTTCACTTTACCCAGACGTAGAAATGAATACCTATTTTCACTGGAATGTTGGGAAAATAATCTGCATTAGGCATGTGTGTCATCAAAAAGTGACAAATTGTTACTTATCATCTACTTAACTGGATGGAGAGGGCTCATAAGGACATAAAGAGTAGAGTGGCAAGGTTTTGACCATGGCATAGTTAATATCATCTTCTATTATGTAATGAGTTTTCAAATCAAACTTTTCTTGTTTTTTGCAGGAACTTCAACAAGAACGTCCAACTCAGCAACTCCTCTCCCCTCTCCCATTCCCCACCACCCTCCCTCTGTTATCAGCCAGTATCACCACCAGTCGCAGTGTCATTGCAGACCCCATTCGCTATTTGCAGTGTAGTATACAGGTAGGATTGGATGTGTATGATATCCGTTGCTACTGGGTATGTGAATAAATGAAAATTTTTCTACTAGAAGGATGCTTCTTAACACAACTGATTTGCAAGCTTTTTTTAACAGATCTTACTTGTGTGTTCATTGTCTTTCATGTTGTTTGTTAGCTAAGGAAGGGTATTAGCCCAAAACATTCTACTTCACTGTCTTTTGTCCTTTGGTAGTTTTTACACTTTAATTCATTCACTTATCCTTTTGTTTATGACTTCCAGCAGACCCCATTTTATTGTGTTGTAGCTACTGGAACTAGGACAGCACTCTATTGATAGGAGTGTTGGAAAGTCTTTGCTTTTATGAACAGATTAGATTTTATGATTGATTTAATTCAGTTAATTTGATTTTTCGGTAGATATAGATTAGTAGAAGTATTTTTGTTCAATTTTGATTTTCCAACAGCCTATTGATTCCATAAGAATAGATTTTAGGTTCCCATCTTTCTTAAAAAGTAATCTTAATATGGGAGGGTTTGACAGCAAAACACGACAAGTGACTTTTGCTCACTGTTAAAAGTGGTACTTGTCATGTCTTGCTGTCAATGAAGGGTTCTACCGCAAAACGCGATAGCGCCATTTTAAAAATAAGGGGTTTTGGAAACAAAGACAGACTTGCCAATCAGTCTGAAATTGCGTATTTTGATACACATTTTGGTCGTAAATTTGGGAATATGAGGAAATTTGTTGTAATAGGCTGTTTCCAAACTCGGGTTTCACTAGTTTCAGTGTGGACACACAAAGACAACGATCATAGTGAGAGACCCAGTCTTTAAGCATAAAGAGTTGTTGGGGTTCACAGAATGAAAAATGGCCTCTTTTCCTTAGCTACTGATGAAAAAAATTGGTCGGGGTTGCAAAAGATGGTTGGCAAGTCTGCAAGGAGTGATTACTGCCATTTTGAAATGAGGTTTAACCCAAAATTTGAAAGGCAAATATTGTGTTTTGCAGTCAAACCCTTCACATCATATTTGACAACGAAATAAATTTAAAAAATGAAAATGTTAAATAATGTTTGAATAAGTTACTGTTCATTCAAATGTCAACAAACAATGAGACCCAAATTGTATATTTTCAGGATCTCCTTCATGCTGTCATAGAGATGCCCCTCCCCCCTAACTCCAACACTGACATAGGATTGGTCAGTTTGCTTCGGGACCTGTCAGTGGCCCTTTCTTCCTGTATCTACCAGAGCCTGTGTGACAGTGACTCTTTCAATGTTTCTATCAATGACCAGAACAGTGAAGTAGGCATTGATGGCTTCATCAAGTGAGTTGATTTATTTTTGCTTTAACCTTTGAACCCTGACCCTCTGAGACTATATAATCGTGTAAGGATGCGCATTCTGTACGCCACACTTGGGTTTATATGGTATTATGATGATGATAGTAATAATGTTTTGGTTTGGTTTGTTATCCAAACCACATAATACCCCTAAGGAGTGTTGCGGCCAGCTCCATGTCCAACATTGCTGAACACAGTGCTGGAAAACTCTGGTTCAGGTAGATAAGGCAAAGAGGTGATCAGCCCACTGTGCCCATAATGATAACTATAATGATTTATTCATCTCAAAAGAGAAATTCTTAGTTGACTCAGCATTGTGCAAATGTGGCACTAACCCACAGAATGCAGCCCATATTCTCTCTACACAGGAAATAGGAAAAGTCATCGGTCATAGTAGCTGCCATCACTGAAAATCTGTTTGTAGAATCTCAAGGTCTATGGAGGACTGGACCATCACAGACTTTCTTTCTTACTTTATCAATAACCTTTAGTACTGTTCGGTGTAAGGTACCATCATTGACATCAAGATTAAATTTTAATTGAATTATCAGAGGGAATGAACACAAAGGAAAATAAAAAATGCTCTTGTTAATGATGAGGTCTGATTTTGTAGTTTGTTGCATTTAAGAATATCCATATGTGAATTTATTTCTGGAAGAGGAGTGATTTTATGGTATATATATATTGTGCCTTTAGTTTCACAAATTTCAGCTGGATTTGATGAGTATATTCTCCTTTGTTTCTCCTCTACATAGCCCTGAGTTTTCCTACCCATCCAGTCACCTTATGGCAGGAGTGAAAAGGAGCCGTCCACGCAATGCCAGCGCCGGGGATGATGTCATTAACACGCCTCCTGCAAAGTGGCCTGGTAATTATTCTGTATTTTTAACCAAACAAATTTGAAGTGATAATAATAGGGGGTTGGTTGTTGTGTTTAAATATGTGCACTTGACTTGCTATGAATTGAGCCTGCTCGCTATGGTAAATTTTTAAAAAGGTTAAAGTAAGTTACATATTCCTTCTGATTGAAAAATGATAGAATGAGATTGATTATTTTAACCTTTTTTTTCCGCAAGGAATTGAATAACAAAAAATGTTTTTGGTCCTCTTTTGGAATTTGATAGTAGTTTTATTATTTTCGTTATAATTTACAATCCAACTGATTAGAATGCGTGATTGACAAATGACTGTTCCTTATTGCAGGAGTTGCATCATTGAAAATCCTCCTTGCTAGAGAGAAAGACGAGGATGCACCCAAGATCCACATTCTTCTAACAGAGTCCCTGATGGCTGTGTACATTAGCCTGCTGATCTCGGCCCTCAGCATGTACGATTCCCAGATGTTGTACCGACTGGTAGCCAATACGATGGATGCCAAAACGTGGGCTGCTCTGTTTGGAGGGGGTGTCAAGACGACTGTCAAGCCAGAAAAGAATTCCCTCAACATGCCCAGTTAGTATTGATGAAATGAAATGAAGAAAGTGTGATGCTGGTGAAGGTTTTCATTAAGGTCATAATTTTGTTGTGGCATATTTTTGTTACTCACAGTGGGTTGATCACCTGCTTGGCTTAATATCTTGATCCAGAGAAATCCAGCCTCATTGTGCTGGCCCT
>JARBEQ010253975.1:0-10939 GCA_030265355.1 Tritonia tetraquetra
CTTGTCTTACTTTTTCTCAAGCGCTTTTCTAAGCGCTTGTGACCCATAGTGTTGCAGGTATCACTTCCTCAACCTTGATTTGTTTGAAGCCGCATGGCGGGCACTGAAATGACCTTTCTATGTCGATAGAGCCCTAAAACAGCAACAAACAAACAAACTTAAATTTGAATGTAAAAGAAACATTTATATTGATGTATAATTTTTTCTGTCAGAGATCATGCTTAACTTTGACTTTAATAAAATTACTGGTACGATTGGTATTGATATTCAAATTCAATTTTTTTCACTCACCATTGCAGCAAGTTTCAATTGACAGTGAGAGAGAAGACGATAGTGAAGCTGACACAACCTCAAGAACAGATTCTCACACAGACTCACGATCTGATCTCAGGATTGGTAGTGACACACCAGAAAACTCTCTTCCTCGTGAAATTCAGTTCACCCAGCCTTATGAACCTGTCTATGAACAGCCTTGGGGAACACACAAAATGGGCAGCCCTGGACAGAAACGTTCTCCCCTTCAAGGAACTCCTGCAACGAATTCTACATCACCTCAACATTCACGAACCCATAGGTATACTTTTTTTAAAAGCACTGATTGTTTTCTTAATTTCAAAAATATTGTGGTAGTTGTTTCATTTGATACTATCAATGTCAGAGATTATACTCCTGTGTCTTCTAAGAAATACCCCAGATATTATTTAATTACCAAATTAATGCCTTTAAATGTTACTGTATGTGTTTATTAAGGGATTGGGCAGGTGGGTATTTTCGAGATTTTCAACCGGATTATTCATTTAAAAAAAGATAAACCAACATTTTTTCCAACCTTTGCTTTTTTCATTTCCTGCTACCTAAGGTCATTAAAAAAAATATAAAATGCCTCAAAAATCTATTTGAAGTACCCTACCTCACACAATTTCTTTATTGTTTTTACCTCACCCTTCCTCACTAGATTCTTAAAATATTAAAAACTATCAATACATCCACCACTCTTCACATGAAAACTCCCACCTAATAATATAACTCAGTTTTTAGATCAAATAAAATGATATACAAAGCAATTAGGTCTTGGTACAATATAGTTTGTGAGATAGGTTTTCTTACCAGCATAATCCCCTAATTTCAAAAAAATTATTTTCAGGTTTATTGTGAAGTCTTTCCAATGTCCATACAAATGTAATTATTGCACCAGCCTTTTAGTCGGGCTACAACGGCAAGGCATTACTTGCGAGTGTAAGTATCTTTTTAAAAATTATTTTTGTATTATTGTAAAAAGTGGAAGTTGGGACTTATCAGAATAGGCTAAGGGCGTTAAACTTCAAACTGTAGAACTTTTTAGAGCCGTTTATAAGGAGAGGTGAAAGTTATGTACAGTAAGAAGAAGAGTTAGAGGGATGTCATTTGTAACTGTGAGTTAGGGTCTACCAAGAAGATGGTTACGTAGCTGTACAAATGAAGATATGAAAACAGTAGAATTATTGGAGAAGGCTGAGGATAGATGAAATGGAGATCTGGAAAACATACCAACAACATGATACAATAGTATGGGATAGATCTGTAGGAGAAGAAAAAGATTATGAAAGTGCCTTAAGTATTTTCCCCACTTCTTATTATATTAACCACAAGGGCAACAGTGAATAATTTATTGGCCTTTTTATGGGTAATGCTGTTTAGTGTTATGCTCATAGTGTAAATTTTCATAAAAGATCTCTTGACCACTAACACCGTCTAAAATGTCACTGTTGCTACTTTAAAACAAATGGCTTTTGATATATGATGAAATGTACTGTGAGTGAGGTAATTATTATTCGTTTATTTCAACAGCGTGTGGCTATTCTTGCCATGTCCATTGTAAAGACAAGTGTCCTCAGCAGTGCCCTGTTCCACCAGATCAAAGTAAGGCGTGTTTTGTAGATTCTATTGTAGCTTTGGTTGTTGAGGGTGTAGCTTGTTTTATTTTATTTTGCTTACTGGACAATAAGAGATGCTTGCATGTCTTGTGGATTATGAGTGATAAATATTTAATTACTGTCTACAGACCCGGTTGAAAGCTATCTTGAAATACCCTTGTATCATTTGAAATGAATGGAATATTGTTTTTATGCAGTTTAATGTGAAGATTTTGATAAGATCTTACTTTTACATCTAAAGGCTATGAAACATTTGTGTAATATAAGTACATATGTAATAGTAATTGTACAACATACAACTATGTCAGATCTTTCTATAGAAACCGAGATAATAATGCTGTAAATAAGTTAAAATAGTTTTAGATTTATCCTGTAGTTTCATTTTAATCCAGTTTTTAAAAAGTTTCTACCCATTTTTTTTCTGCAGCAAAACGTGCAACTAAAAAGGGATTAGGAACTACCTGTGAAGGGTTTGTTAGGGTAAGTCTTATTATGTACACTGTGTCCGTATGTGAGGAATGTATGGTTCTTTTGGCCAATATTTGTGTCTTGATGCATTCTTAAGTATTAGGGAAATATTAACACTGGAATTGTTATGACAGCTTTGCAACATACTTTTAGAGGTTTACATTTTCTGCCAATTGTCGTATTTCCGCCAATTTATTCCAAAAGGGGGAGGGGAAATGTAGCGACCCGTTTTAAAGTATTTTTTATCCCCAAAAATGTGTATCGTTTTGTTTAGAAACATAATAATAGTGTGGTTGAAAGTTTCAGTAAATAGTAAGTTTAGCCACTGACTGTCTGCGAACATGGAACCACACCAATACTCCTCACCTTGTCTAGGTTGCTTTGTTTTCCGCACATTTTAGTTAAAGAATTGTGCGGGGGCGTCCCTAGCTCAGTGGTTAAGCCACTAGACTTTGGATGCGGAGGACCGGGGTTCAATTCCCGCCTGGACGGAATATTTTCTCTGGACTTTTCAGAGTTTTCCTGGCTCTGCCCTGGAGATTCACATGGAATCTTCTCAAGTTCTGTTGAACCGCCTTTGATGTGACCTTTATGTGTTAAAAAGGGCGTTAAACTTCAAACTTTAGAACTTCAAAAAAAAAAAAGAATTGTGCTGCATGCCATGACCTGCTCTAGCGAGCTTGGAGCCGCACCAATTCTGTTCGACATGTCTACCGACATCTTTCCGGCACACGTCCATATCCATTAACTTGGACACAAAAACATTTGTAGAGGAACTGAAATAGAAAGAAAGAAGAGAATTTAACAACAGTGTTGGGGCCAGCCCTATGTTCAGCTGGAAAGGCACGCAAGATACCTGCCATAGATGCAGGCACCCCGACCACCAAATACGACTGAACACAGAGCCAGAAATTCTTTGGATCAGAGAGTTTCAGACAAGCAGGTGAACAGCCCACTGTGTCCACAACTCTTTACTGGCACCACAAGCAACACACAGATCAGTAATAATCAAAGACTGCCAATAAAAAAAATTGTGTAGCCCTTGTGTGTACCCCCTTAGCTATTGTGGTAAAAACTGGGAGGTTCTACAAGCATTCGAACCAATTTGCCAGACAAATTATTGCTTAATTTTAAGATCATTGTATACAGGCAGTTAATCAAATGAAAGATGATACGGGTTGAAATATGGTGTGATCATAAAGACAGTTTTTGTTTATTATGGGAACCTTGGATGTTAACAGTAGCTTCTATGTGTCTTATTCCAGATCCCCAGACAAGGTGGAATCAAGAAGGGTTGGTTGAGGCAATACATGGTAGTCTGTGATTTCAAACTGTTTATGTACGAGATTCCTCCAGATAAGGCCTTGCCAGGACAACAAGTTCAGCAAGTCTTGGATATGAGGTGAGATATGGAAGTTATTTATTCTAAACTACATAGGGCATATGACTATGATTTATGGCAAAAATCAGAGACAAGCAAAATTGTATGAAAAGACCTATATAACCCCTATAGATATTGGTCAATGCCTTCTGTGGCAAAATTGCTCAGTTTTCTCATGGCTGAGGGGTTCACCACCAAGGCAACAGTAAATATTGTTATGGTCAAAACTTAGGCAACAACCTAAAAATGTGGCGCTCCTTTTGCCATTCAAGGTTCGGGGGACAGTGGGCTGATCACCTGCTTGTCTTATCTACCTGATCCAGAGTTCTTCCAGCTCTGTGTTCAGCAATGCTGGACATGGCGCTGGCCACGACACTCTTGGGTATAATGTGGTTTGGATAACAGATATTAGTCAGACCGAAGGTGAGATTTATCGTGTTCTTAGTTGAGAAAAGAGTGTTGGAGATGGAACAGTCGAGGTAAAAGAAAGAGTTTATGATAAAGTGGGGGTAGGTGGACAAGGATCAAGTTTGGCATGGGGGAAATGGGAGCTTAGGAAGAAGACGCCATGAACCAGTTAAGATGGAGGAAATGCATTCACTGGACAAACTGAAGAAGTTTGTAGTCTACATCTCTTTGTTGCTTGATCACAACTGTATCAGTTCACCACTCCTGTAACTATTTATTCTCTATTTCAGGGATGAATACTTTTCTGCAGCTGCCGTGGCACCAAGTGATGTCATTCATGCAAACAAGAAGGATATACCATGCATTTTTAGGGTTGGTTCATTTTAAAATATATTTTAGAATTGTCTTATTACGATAGTGCGACGCTAAGTATTGCCTTAATGATTCAGATTTAATTTGTGGTTGGGATGATTTTGGATAGGCTGAGCTTAATAGTATCAATTGAATGAGAACATTTTGTTTTTGCCAGTTTTCCTCTTTTATTTTTTGAGAATCTGCTAAAAACATGTAGTGGTATATATCTTAGGTTTACTTCATACCACAGTCAATAAACCTTGTGTATGTTAACAGGTCACCACATCTGAAATGAATCCACCTGGCACAAACCACCAAATTCTGTTGTTGGCTGAGAGTGAAAAAGAGAAAGACAAGTGGCTAACTGTTCTCACAGAAATGCATAGACTGCTAGGAAATATAAAATTGCCCAATAAGAGTGTAAGTATAGGTACAAAGAATACCTTGCCCTAAGCGTCAACAATCACCAATGACTTTTTGCTATTTCAATATTTCCACCCATTCTTTCTCTCCTTTACCATTGTGTTGTCTTCAGTCTCATAACATGATAAAGAATACTATGTAATGTCATTTATAAAGTGCACTCAGATGTCTCTGATTCATTTTGGAGTGAAATTATTAGATGTTCAAAATAATTCATTGAAATCTTTACTTTAAAAAAAATAACAAAGCTTTTTACACAAACCCTTTTCTAAGGGGAAAGAATCATTCAAATATTTTGATTTTTATAAAAGCATTTTTTTGTTTCCATCCAAAGTTTAGCCAATGCAAGTTGTATGAAATAGTACTCCATGAAGTGTGTTTTCAATGATCATTTAAGATATACAATTTGTATTTTTGCAGGTTTACAGCGCTCAAGAAGTATGTGATATTAGTTCCCTGTCCTCATTGAAACCCACCCTGTGTGCAGCTATCCTTGGTGAGAGACGAAATTGAGAAAAATATTTAAAGAATTTTGAATTATTTATTTATTTATTCATCAGATTCATAGCTAAACCTGTTTTAAGAAATACAATGTTGTTTTTTCTTAAACTACGCCTAACTTCCATGAGATGTTTATTGTTTATGCTTTTAATTTTAATTTTTTTCCCCCTGTTATTTCCAAAGATCAAAGCCGAATTGTCCTGGGGACAGAAGAGGGGCTGTATGTTGTTGATCTGAGCAAAGATCGTAAGTTTCTTACATTTTCAAATGTCGCAGTAGAATAATGTTATGTGTTTAAAAAAAATCAAATACAAAATGAGATATTCAGGCTTATAGATAATTGTTATTGTTCTGTGTCTGTGACTTTGCCTTATAATCTTGGGCTTCTTCATGAAATTTCCAACTGTGATGTATATAGATCTGTGCCCCTTTTATTACATTGAGGACACACTGGACTTATAGGTCTGACAGCCCTTAGCAGGCTTTGGACTACTCTAAGCAAACAGAATACTCTAAAGGAAACTTTGACTATTTAGCTTGTTTTTACCCTTAGACCTCAATATGCAACTTTTTCTTCTTTTTTTTTACATTACAAAGGGAACAAATTCTGAAATACACAAACAATTAAAAATAACAGCAAGCCGAAGATAGAAAAGTGTTTTTTGTTGTTTCTTGTAATAATTTTGTTTGTTTTAAAAAATTTGTTTGAATGTATGTTTGTTTCCCCGTTGTTAGACATCAATTGTTTGCGTGACAGTCATACTGTTATTGAATCTAATCATTCGTTTTTTTCCTTTGTAATCACAGACCTTATACGAATTGGAGACAGGAGTGAACGAAAACAAGTATACCAAATTGAAATGGTGCTAGAACAACAGATGGGATTGATAGTCTTCATCAGTGGTATGGAAACTATGTACATTTTATTTTAGTTTTTACATTTCTCAGTAATATGATCTACATTTTGGAAAAAGCAGCAAACTGTAGAGGCTTAGAATTGCACTTTTTAGTAATGTTCACCCTAAGATTTCAATAGATAAATTTTAATAGTCAAGAATACATAGACTGCTCGTAGTCTACTATGAAATTACTTTGTAGATTTCTTGCATCCATTTTTTTGCTGAGATAAAAGAATTCAGTTTGATTTAAGTAAATATGTGGAACCTCTCCTTTGTGACCGGGAGGCTGGAGTGGTCTAATGACTTTGAGGGCTATACCAAACAGGTACAACCATATTGGGAAGGCCTCAAATAAAGATCCAGACCAAGAGGTCACAGGGGCCCTGAGGTGGCAGCCCCACCACTTATCTAGGGCACAGTGGGGTAATCTCCTACTTGCCCGAACCAAATGGATTCAAAGCAAAGATTCTTACACCGAAATGTACTAAAAGGTTATTGATAAAGAAAGAAAGAAATATGAAAACAAAATGTTTGAAATGCATAGTTATTGATGATTTTGAAAGTAGTGGATTGAGCAAAAAAGAAAAAAAAAGATAAATGAAAGGAGCATGGGTGAAAACAGGAAAGCCCCATTTATTGTATTTTATTCTGTTTTAGGTAAGCAGCGGCATATCAAATTACTACATATGTCAGCATTAGATGGACAGGAATCTGATCCAGTCAAAATTATGGAAACCAAAGGTTGCCACACTTTCTGCCATGGCACAGTGCGTAACCCACAAGGTGGAAACATCTGTGTCATCTGTGTAGCCATCAAACGCACAGTTCAAGTATACGAGATCAATAAGACGAGACAGCGGTATAGAAAGATGAAGGATATTCAGGTGAGTTCAAACAGAAGATGATGATCTGTCAAAACTTGATACAGATGTATTTAGTTATTTGTAGTGAAATGGACCCGCAAAATACTCACTACTTTACCCACTGTATGATTCACAACAATGGGGAAAAGGGTCATCGAAGAATTTAGTGTCTCAAAACTCAAAAGTATTTTCAGATCATTTGTTTTATTTAAAGGGAGTACTGAGGCTTAGATTGTGTCTAGTAATAGGTTAAATAGATCTGTTTGAATTGATCCACTATGGTGTAAATTTTTGTTTCTCATAGATAATAAAAAGTGATTACTAGTTGGTTTTGTTGAATCTCATAGCACATAAGATTTAAAGCGGATTTTAAGAATTGAAGTATCACTGTAGAACAAAAGTGTAAAAGTGCCATTTTACTTTTCATGTAGGTGCCTGGTCAGGTGGAGTGTATAGAGGTGATGAGCGATCGTCTCTGTGTGGGATATCCATCTTGTTTTGCCATCTACAGTGTTCAAGGAGATGCAGCCCCCATGAGTAAGTCATATCAATTATAAAGTAATAATCCTCATGTCTGTTCAAAATTTGTTGTTTACAGTTGTGATCTCTTTCAAATGAAATTGTATTGTTTTATTAGTTTACAAAGTCGAGGGTGGGGGGTTACACTGGCGCAGAGGTACGGTTCTCGTCTCTGAAGCCAAAGGTACCGGGTTCGATTCCCAGCAGTGACACGGTCGGGTATTTCTCTCCTTGAAACTCAGTGAAAACCTATATGCCACTCCCCTGATCCTATTCAGGTAGGTTGGATCAAAGAACCTAGTCCTATCGGAGACGGACGATAAACTCAGAGGTCCCTTGTGCACGTTGCGCATGTTAAAGAACCCTTGGCAGTGGAAAAAATCGATAACAGTAGGCAACGAGGCCGCTGTCCGGGCCAAATGAATCCTTACCACAAAGGTCACAGTGGGTTGATCACCTGCTTGGCTTAAAATCTTGATCCACAGAAATCCAGCCTCAAAGTGCTGGCCCTACACTGTAATGGTAAAAGGGAATTGGATAAGAAGAAAGACAGAGTCGAGGGTGTGTTCAATATCCTAGCAATCGTTATACCGTTAAGTTATTTAAGATAAGAAAAAAATGTATTTATTTCTTGCATCGAAGTTACATTTTCTATCAGAGTTCCCCTCTGGTACTATTTGACCGTTAGGTGGGTAACCTTTCAGAATAGATCTGAATTTTCCATGTATTTTGACCTTACATTCAGTACCAAGAGATAAGAAAAGTCATGGTATTGCCAAGTAATTTTAGTGAGTGAATCTGGTGTTATAGTATAGAATGAAAACTGTCAAAGTCAATTAATGTGTGCCCTTTTTTTAAACAGCATTGGTCAATACAGAAGACAATAGTTTGAATTTCCTGGTTCAAAATCCTATCAATGCAATGTTGGCTGTGGAATTGTCTCAAAAAGAATATCTTTTGGTCTTCAATGGTAAGTTTGGATGTATTCGTAAGATTCTTTGAGCGGAAAAGAGGTGAAAAGTGAAACAAAAAATTTGATTTAGATTTATTAAGACGAAAAAAGTATTTTTAGCTTCAACCAGCTCGACGGATTAAAAAGGCATGCTACAAGAAGTATAGCTTTTGGCATTATTCTAGTCTTTTAACACTATAAGTATCAAGGTCTGTATTGAGACTTCACTCATTGTTCGCTTAATTAGCCTTTGGAATCAAGTATTGATTAAACAGTGATTGTTTATATGTGACATTTTGTTGAACAGTTGTTAATACTATGATTTTTCACAGTTGTTGGAGTATATGTGGATAACAGTGGCAATAGGAGTCGTGCTGAAGAAATTTTGTGGCCTGCCCAACCAGTTGCTGTCAGTAAGTATAGTGAATATCTAAAGGAGAAAAAAGAGAAACAGACACATTCCTAACATTTTTAATCCTGTCAAATTTTTTATTCTTAACATGAAGATTTCATATTTAATCTGATGAATAAAGAATTCATCATGTTTGATCATTTTATGAGGGCTTCGTGGTAACGCTTTCACTTCGTGAGCAGAAGGTACTGGGTTCGAATCCGGGTGGAGAAGTTGGGATTTTTCCCTTTGAACTTTCTTGAGTTTCATGGCTCTGACCCTTTGGATTCCATTGGAATCAAGCCCTATCGGAGATGGACTATAAATCGGAGGTCCCGCCTTTGATATGACCTATAATGTGTTGACAAGGGCATAAAACAAACATGTTTCAACTAATAATTTTATTGTCATTCATTGTGTAATATTCTGGGTATTTTTCTCCAGGCTACATGGCACCATATCTTTCCAGTTATACAGAAAATTCCATATTTGTGTTTGATGTTACCACTTGTGAATGGGTGCAAACTCTGTGTTTGAAAAAGGTAATGGATCATAAACCTTATAATTGGAACATTTTTTCATATTTGATTCTAAAAACAAAAGATTTCTTTTGCGTGGCATTATTTGCTAGATTTTATGAGTTGTATGAATCTGTTTGATTTGCTTCAAGTCTATTAACATTTAAATTCAGCCCTTTCTTAGATAGCTCCTCTTGAGGATCTGAAATTTCAAACTACAATTAATGTTTTTCTTTTTTTCCTTTAAAAAAAATACAAGCTGAGATCCCGCAAATTTGCGGTGAAAATTGTATTTAAAAATCACAGATAAAACATTTTCCCTTAATTCCTTTCCTGCAGTTATAAACACTCTGCTCTGCTTGGAGCATCATGTCGATTATTTTGAAACTACTGAATTTTCCAAAACTTAACATGCAAAAGGCACTGAAGAAAAATATGTCCTACCTTCACGCAAAATTTCATAGTTGTGAGTCACTTAATAAAGTTTGAACAGAAATTTTAGTCAGTTTTTAAAATTATATTAGATTGGCATGGTAAGGGGAGGTGAGAGGCCTGCATTTTATAACCTATAATGCCAACTTGAGAACTTTAACTTTAAGAGGTGATGAGATTGATTACGTGATTTCTGTTTGAAATAACTGTCTTTTTTATGATATATTTTAATTTTGTATTGTAAAGATATGAAGATGTTGCTTTTAACAAATTTCTTTTTATTGCAATAACTCTGACAGTCAAAGCCCCTGAACAAAGATGGATCTTTATGTCTCAACACAATAGACTCACAACACATAGTCTTTCTGAAAGATCTTTCCAAAGGTATGTGCTTGATTTTAAGCTGGTAATTGTTCAATAGCCGTGTTGAACCCAGAACAAAGAAGGGTATTTAAATTGTATGGAAACATTTTTTGTTTTTTGGGGGGATTTATATTATGCAACCTAATAAGTGATTGAGACTTCAATCCACATTTACCATATATAGGGTGATTGAAAAGTCCATTGTTGTTTATAATACTGTTGGATTCGATATCAAAGCAATGCCGAAGTATGAGGCCCTTAAAAGTAGTAATGTGGAAATTAAAACCAGTTCAGCTAATAATGTTAGCATTTGAAGATGAGTTAGTGATATTTGGAAAAACTCAACAAGATCTACAGCACAACTTTAATGTACTCAACAGGGAATTAAAGAAAATACAAAGAAAACAAAGACTATGCTAATTAGTAGAGAACCAAATAAACATGAAATCAAACTTAGAAGGAAAGGTATAAGAACATGTTGATAGCTATAAATACCTAGGTGTAATGATCAAGTCAAATGGTAGTCTAAAAGAAGAAATAAATCAGAGAATCAG
>JARBEQ010253986.1:442-10938 GCA_030265355.1 Tritonia tetraquetra
GGTAACTAAATCAATATGTATTTTGGGGGTTTGGTTTCGGTTTGTAAAATGATGGAGACAGTGATTTAATCAATAAAACAATCATGAATGAAATGAAAAATGAGAGATTCTATAATAGGTGGTAGTAGACAAAGCTTTCAATGAGGTGCTAAAATATGAATTAATGGATCAAGTGAAACCCAGCAGCCATCGCGGTGAGAGAAAAAGATGAGAACAAGACAGGAGTAGATATAAAAGATGTAGAAAGTATCTGGTCAATACATAAGAAAGCAATCACTGAGAGTGCATTATGAAGCATGTGGAAGAAAAGTTATAGGATTAGGAGGCAATAATAAAAGGACTGCTTGGTGGAATGATGTAGTAAAACAAAACGTAAAAGAAAAAAAAAGATGCATGGAAGAAATACTTGTAAAAGTAGTGAAGACATACTACTACTATATCCTGTTACCCACTGGCGCTTAGGGCAGCAACAACAGCCCTCCACCTCTGCCTGTCCTGGGCCAACGGTGCCAAAGTCCCCCAAGTGATTTCATCTCTCCTTCAATCGTTCTTCGCCATGTTGTCCTTGGTCGGTCTTTCTTACACTTTTCTTCTGGTGTCCAGTGAAGGGCTATCTTTGACGTATAACTAGAGTCCCTCCGCATAACGTGTCCGAGCCATCTCCAGCGTCTCCTGGTCATTATTGCTATCATATCTTCTTGTCGAGAACAATGTAGAAGGTCCTGGTTACTTATCTTCACTGGCCAGAATATTCGTAGGATTAGTGAAGAGGAAGGGAGCTAAGGATGATGTTAGGAAATCCAAGCAAAAACAATGGGAAAAATTCGGAGAAAAGTTCGAAGAAAATTTCAGAGGAAATCAGAAACTCTTTTGGGGAGCTGTTAAGAGGTGTAGACGAGGAGATTAGTGTCCAATAAAACATGTTAAGAATAAGAAAGGAGATGTGGTTAAAGATAATGATGAAATACTTGAAGTGTGGAGAAAATATTTTGAAAGTCTACATAACCAAACCAACTTAACTAATATAGAAAATACAGAGAACAACAGCCTAACTGACAATAACAGTCCTAATGAAAATGGTAGTACTAATAATGAAGGAGAAATAACAATGAAGAACTAATAAGTGCAAAGAAGAAAATAAAGTTGGAAAGCCCCAGGTGCAGATGGAATTTATCCAGAAATGATAGTTGACCAAATTATAGAAGCAGATAGTATAGTCAGCAAGAGAGTGATGTTTCCTTTGTGAGCTAATGTCTGATTCAAAATACTTTGCTATTGGCTTCTGTCGAAATCGAAAATTTCCGGATCTGTCGAAAGTAGAACCCAAGCACCTTTTAGTGAAAAAAAAATACATCAATCCAAGGGGACAACTCTTTTTTTCCTCACTCATAACATGTTCATTTGTGTATCTCATGTGGTTATCATCTTTGCTACCACGTGTTAAATAGCCGATACAACTCAACGACGAGATGTTGGATTTTCAATCAATGATACGAGTTACATATTGATTGAAACCCTCAGAAAGAAATGTCATTTGAATTGTAGGATTAGAAGGGAAAAACCAATTTAAATCTTCTACAAATCATATACCTGAACCTTTGGTAGTCCAGGTATTATCTAATGTACCAAAGGTAAAGAAACGGTGGATGTCTTTACCCTTTGTCTTCTTTCTAAAGCATGGCATTTAAACAGAGGTAAAGACGATCCTTGTAATGATAGGTTTAGTGGTTTTTCTTGTTTACATTTGATGTTTCCTACACGAGTAAAATATCAAGTTATCTAATTATGACATATCGTAGACAAGGTCACAACTCTGACGTAAGCATGAATTAACCCCTAACAAAGGACGGTTCTGGCAGTCTTTGTGGAGATAATGGTTTACGATAACACGAACAAAGGAATTTGAATAAAGAGGTGGCCGAAGAGTGCTACTTCTAATCGATATATCTTTGTTTAAATTCTTACTAACGACAACTGACATAATATTATTATTGTCTGAGGGTGAACATATGTATTATCTTTAACTTTGAATTGATTGAAAACCATCACATGTCGTTATTGATGTTTGTATCCCATGAAACGCGTAGTATTATTGCATGTTCACATGGCGCGGGTTTTTTCCAGTATTTTCCACACGGCGTTTTATTTTATCCCGCTTCCCCTTTACCAATCTCATTTGTTCCGAGCGATGCAGCGGTGATAAATCAGGTGATAGTTTGCTTCCGTTCCATGGCGCGGAACAATTAAACAGTCAATCTATTTTAACAGGGCGTGCAATCTGTCGTGCGGAAAGTACTGATAAAACCCACCATTTGAACAGACCATTGTTTCATTTGTTACAACTTGGTTTAATCTTGATGTTTCAAACATTGTACTTACGCTCCATATACCTAATCTTAAAATGTGCTTCGGGGATGCCAGAGACTCCGTCGGTTCAAAGACTCCCTAACGGGTTACACTGGGGCCTAACTCACCGAACTATCTGAATCAAAGACAGGTCAATCATATATTGGACTATTCCTAAATTCCTCAATTGAATTTCTTATATTCGGTGAATACCTCATTCCAGAATGTGTTTTCGTATGACGGTTTTCTGTTTTTATTATACTCCGTTCCTAAGTGTTCGGATTTATCTATATCTTTGAAACAGTATTTTGATAATATATTCCACACATCTCATCAATAATGCGACAAATCCATTCACATTAATCATTCCAATACCTTTCTCATTTTTTTTTGTTATAGGCATGTATTATTTTGATATTATCAGGTGTATGTCCCACAGGAAACCAAATAGAATCTCCTCAATAGTTTTCAGCATTTTCCTGGAAGGTTAGGTAGTGAGATAAGAATATGTACAATATTGGATATCACAGAGATGTTATTACTGCTACCTTACTTAACGGAGATAAGTTGAGTTTTGATCGAGCGTTTGCTTCACGTTTTATATCTTCAATACGATCAGTGATGTTGTCATGACGGAATGGGTCTGATTGGGATCCAAGATTTACAAAACTGTTTGAATCCCAATCAAACCTTCTTTCCTCCATATACTTTTTTTCAGGTGGTCTACTAGTACCAAACCATATTGCTTCTTATATTCAGCCAGAGTAATTTTTGAAAGGGTCCAGCAACTAAATACATCAAAGGATTCTTCATCAGTTTCAAGGAAGAGAGACGTGTCATCTGCAAATTGACTTAGTTGTATCTCTGTCCCTAGGAGAGATTACCCTTTAAAGGTACTTTATCGAACCAAGTGAGCAATTATTTTATTGGACATTATAAATAGATAGGGAGACAATGGGTCTCTCTGTCTACATCCTCTCACCACACAGGACACAACTCGGAAGGAAAGTTGTTCCAAACAAGGATAAAAGATTGGTCAGATAGCTACTTTGTATCATGTTATTGTGTTTTGCTCTCCACTACTTGTCACGAATGAATGGAACTGTATGGGTTGTATCTATAACATGGTAGACATCCTTTATAGATTTACTTCATAGGTTGTTAATTATATTTTTATCCAAATTTTGTTTGATGTCATTATCATTCTCATTCATCCACAGGAAACAATCGAAATGTCCCAGAACACATCTGGAATACAACCTCAACAAGAGGCATTTGCTGCTCAGAAGATCCTGCTCACAATTCAAGCAATTAACTTCCAGTACCTGTTTCTAATACTTGGTACATTAGGAATCATCGCCAACATTCTCAATATGATCGTGTTTGTAAGAATTGGGTTCAAGGACACGATTAACATCAATCTATTTGCTCTTGCTGTCTCAGACTTCGCAATATGTGTTTCCAGTTTCTGTATTTCTCTTATCACAAATCCTTCAATTAGAGAGATAATATTACAATATTCATCTCTCTCAGCAATTGGGTACATATTGTCTGTCCCTGACCTATCGGGGACAAAGGTGACCGTCGCCATTACAACATTCATCACATTAGAACGCTGTTTGTGCGTCACCATGCCATTAAAAGTGAAGACCGTGATCACTAGAATGACAGTGAAATGTTTTGTTGCTATAACATGTATCATTTGCTTTATCAGTATTATTCCAACTTACTAT
The DNA here is from genome assembly GCA_030265355.1 of Tritonia tetraquetra. Lineage (NCBI taxonomy): Eukaryota > Metazoa > Mollusca > Gastropoda > Nudibranchia > Tritoniidae > Tritonia > Tritonia tetraquetra. The sequence goes on from JARBEQ010253986.1 coordinate 4,522, forward strand.
ACTTTCCGTGTAACAAGGGTCTATAGACCGGAAATGAATAAAACCATTCTTGATGTCATAATCTTCCAGGACGGCCTAACAATAAATGCAGTATCATTCTTGCTGTTTGCTACCCTTACACTGGTGGGATTTTTAGTCGTAGTCATTTGTACAGCAATATTGGTCAGAACTCTTAACCGAAAAGCATTGTGGCGGCAAAATGTGACGTCAGCAGCAACATCTGATAATATTCCCAACAAGGAAAAAAAGATTGCCAAGATGGTTACTTTGATTGCATTGCTTTTTATTGTCTGCTTCACTCCAGACATTGTCAATTATTTATACACAACCATATTCCCAGACTATTTGAGTACAGGAACTCTCCTATACGAAATAACAGTGACTTTATCGTCTTTTAGAATCGTCTTTAAACTTGTCAATGGCGTCCTGAATATAGTGATTTATTACTACAATAGTTCGCTTTTTCAATTGGCATTTAGAAGGTTGGTCTTTACAAAAAAGGGAAGTTAGAATAGCTTAACATGTCCGTTATATTTGACGAGTAGAAAAAAAAAAAAAAGTTCAGCTAAATTGATAATATGTATAATTGTCATGCTTGCGTTATTTATAAACTGGTTTTTATTCTTTTTGGTGTGAGAATTACAAGTATTTGTTTCAAGGTTTGATGCGCTATATCCCATTTTCTTACACGAATCTTGATCTTTTATGATTTTCAAATATACACCTTACAGGGTCATCTGGTGATTACATTTTAGAAATCAATATTGTATTACAATTACAAAAATGGTGTACGTATCCAAAGCAAGTAGCAAATGGGTACGCGTATATATCTAGAATGTATCAACAAATTCAACAGAATCGTTCAATATCAAACTTCATATATAATAGCCTAATACCAGAATCAACAACGTGTACTGTTAACACAGGAGGATATACGTCTCTATGGTCTTTAGAGCCTCGAAGAAGGCGGCTAGCACTATGTTAATTAGTCCACAACAATCCCCAAATAGATAGGAATCAACACCAGGCAACGTGACATAAGAGAATAGTAATGTCTAGAGTACTTAGGCCTCTCGAGGAATGCGGTTATCACCTGACCTTGGGCCTAGGTAGCCAACAGGGGATATATTTTCCCGTTAATCATTTAATACCAATCACCCAACAGGTAGAAATTAATCAAAAGACACAAAAGAAGAAGGGGGAAGGTATTGTCGCTGAAACTAATAAAGAAAGAGGGGGAGGGGGTGGGGGGGTGGGAATCGTCCCTGAAAGAAAATGCAAGAAGATCCATAAGGTATGGGAGAGAAATATGAACATGAAGGGAAAAGAAGGCAGAAACACCGAAGTCTGACTGCAAGACGGAATTCTTGATGACATAGTTCATTTCATATCAGGGGGAGAGAGAGTAAAAACGTCCTCACCCGATGACTGCTTAGAAAAATGACGAATAAAAATACACGAAATCTATGACTCAACTTAGTGACAGTACGCAAAAATAAGAATACAGCGCATGGGTCTGAGGATAGGTGTAAAAAATAAAGGTGAGGAGTGAACACACACACACTCACAGTAGGTGGACAGAAAAGGGAGCGAGGGGGCGAACACACACACACTCTCATAACACACAACGTAACACCTATGTTCAGCCATGAAGGGCACACAAGATATATGTCATGAATGCGTGCACCCTGACCACCAAACACGACTCAACATAGAGCCGCAAACTCTTTAGATCAGAGAGTTTCAGACAAGCAAGTGATCAGCCCACTGTACCCACAACTCTTTACTGGTATCATGAGCAATACACTGATCACAGAGGGGTCAATAGACACATTACTGTAGCGTGTGTGGGTACACCTTAGCTATTGATAAAAAATGGGAGGTTCTACCACTCTGAGCACAACAATTGGAGCTGTTCTTCGAGGCAAATAGAGCCCATCACCTCTTCTTGGTCCTTGGTGTGGTTCTATAGCTGCGAACATTTTGGTATTTTCGATTTACTCCAGCTATTGATTTATTGACTACATTTACGATGTTGGGCTGGTCCCCTTGAATAGTCTTCCCTCTTTTGCAGCTTGTCCCGAACATGAGAAACACGTCGTGCACAGAATTGTTCCACGAACGCAAAAACAATTCTGATTCTTTGTCACTTCGTTAATGAGATGATCCCCTTGTTTCCTTTAAGGTTCTAAAGTTTGAAGTTTAACTCCCTTTTTAACACTTGTTTCCTTGTTAATGTATTATATTATAGCAGGGCATTGGTGATCAATTCGGTTTGCAAACAGTGCAGTACATCCAATGCCCAAGAAAGACTGGTCTGTCAGTAAGGGAGTGGCTGTGAAGAAATTGTCGAGAGAGATTTTGAACCGAGCAAGTGACAAACTAAATCCATAACCACATAGTTCCCATGCCCAAGGATTGTGTATCATCTTGCCTGGTTGCCTTGGCCAGGTGGCAATCATACTGCATAACCCAAAGGTGTGGCCAGGGCTCAATGGGCAGCCTTCCCCGGATGTACTGCTTGATGTGATGCTTCCGTAACAAGGGATCATCGACTCGTGCATGCCGTGAGAAATTGAATAGTGGCGTCGAATGTTGAATCCCTAAACATCGTTTGTCACAGTCGAGGTGAATAATTATGAACTACTCGCCTCTCTTTATCATTTTTATATACAATTTTGGTAACTGATTTATTTTTATGCATGACGTTGCATCGGAGACAAACGCTTTGGACTTGCAAACGATTCCATTAAAAAAAAAACTCAGATAAATCTTCGCTTCTATTCTTAAAGGGAACTGGAATACTGTATCCATACACTTACAGGTTTCCAAACTCATTTTTCATAAGAAAACAATTTATTTTGACGGGCTGAAATCATTCTAGTATTCTAATTCGGTTGACACCAAATTTATGAAAATTGGAGGATTAAAAAAAATTCTGATTCCTGTAGTAAAACTCGAAGAGCCCATTTACTTTATTCAAATGACCATAACATGACTAAGATGGGTGTACCAACATTTACACCTCTTACGTGCAGGTTCACAACCATATTTATCCATCTCAATTATTTGACTTTGACACAACAACAATGTAATAATAATGATTCTAAAAATGAATATTTGTATATTGCCTAACTCCATCAATATGCTCAAAGGCGCTTGACAAAATCATCACGACGTAACAATATCGAGTGAAAACAAGCAATACATAGATTCACAAATACGAAGAAAGAAAGAGATCAGTTTTTAAGGATTTTCTAAAAGAAGTGAAAGTTTTACAGTTTCTAGTTTTCGCTGAGAGAGAATTCCAAACAACAGGAACAAAAGCACGATCAGAATGTAGAATGTAGCAACAAAAATGGCTTTGGAGTCAATTTGACACCGGAGTGGGTAACGGATCAGTAGTCAGCAATGACGGAGTCACTACTAGGAGAGAGATAATAATATTCATGACGTGCCTCAGTTCTTTTATTTCCACCCGACATCATTGGATCGCGATGCTGTTTTTCTTAGCATTGTTTGATGGCTTATAAATATACCAATAATTAAGTTTTCCTCATTCTGTAAAGTGTGACATGTCAAAGCCCAAATAATCGGAAAATATATTTTTTTAGAAACATGTAAAAACTAGCAAAAGGGAGGTCTCGCTCAAACCTGGTGTAGAAATAGGGTTGGATGCGACGTCACTTCTCAGATAAAAGGCGGGAAGGTTAACTGCGATAGACCAGCGTCCAACCTAGAATATGACAATCATAGGTTTGCATCCATCTACCCCTCAATCTATCTGTCAATCAATGCTTTCATTAATCTACCCCTCAACCGTCTGTCAATCAATGCTTTCATTAATCTACCCCTCAACCCGTCTGTCAATCAATGCTTTCATTAATCTACCCCTCAACCCGTCTGTCAATCAATGCTTTCATTAATCTACCCATCAACCCGTCTGTCAATCAATGCTTTCATTAATCTACCCCACAATCTATCTGTCAATCAATGCTTAATCCATCAATCCCTTAATCCATCTGTCAATCAATGCTTTCATCAATCTATCCAGGGATCCGTCTTTCAATTTCTTATTTCTAACCCTTTACCTATCTATGGACATACATTTATGGGGGCGTTCCCTAGCTCGGTGGTTAAGGCATTTGCCTCTTGAAGGGAAGGCTCAAGTTCAAGTCCCAACTTTGCGGGATTTTCCCATGAACCTTTCAGAGTTTTCAAGGGTCTGCCCTGGAGGTTCACGTGGAATCCTATCAAATCCTGTTGAACAGCCTTTGACTTGGCCTGTCTGTGTTGAAAAGAGCGTAAACTTCAAACTTTTAGAACCATCTGTCAATCATTGCTTTCATCCATCTATCCAAGCATCCATTTACCAATTCGTTCATTTTATCTATCTACTTATCCATACTGAACCAATTGTTCTACCTAACCCTTCACCCATCTATCTACTTATATCCTATGTATTTACCCATCTACTCCTATATCCATCCATTCATCCATTCATCAATCCATCCATCAATCCATCCATCAATCCATCCATCAATCCATCCATTCATCTGTTCACCCCTTCATCAAACCACAATCATATGAATGCTCACAGAAAATCCAGATTATTGACAAAAATAATACCAACATATTTTTCGTAATAATATAACGATATGAATTACTATCATAGTTTTACTCGTTGTCAATTCTGTACTGCCTGACCCCGATATAACACTAATACGGAGTGGCAGGTCATCAAAATCTCTGTACGTCTTGGTTATTCCGTGCCTTTTTAAAAAGAACGTTGTCAATACTTCAGTGGAAATATGTTTTAAGTACCTATTATCTAATTTTAAAAATATATAATTTTGATCGCTAAAATGTCGGTTAAAACACAGGCCCTTCTATGAAATGTTGCATGAAAATATGGTACATCATAAATTTATCATCATAATATAATGGAGGGAACAAAACATTCCTACCAAAAAGGCTTGGAGGGCTCTTAAATTCTAAAAGTACACTTATACACCGCATATAACTCAACTTAGTGTGGAAGCTCTACGTAATTTGTTGCTTTTCATGATTCGAAGTGAAATTCAAAAGGAATGCTTCAGACTCCATGTTTTTAGAACAAGACCTTCGAGTTCAATCATGAATTCTTCCACCAGATCTCAGGTGTGGCCATGGGCACCAAACTGGGCCCATCCTATGCCAACCTTTTTATGGACCACCTCGAGAACCAGTTCAGCGCATAGTACAGGGGTCCACAGTCGGAGTTTTTCAGGCGCTGCATTGACGACTGCATTGGAGTCACATCGATTGGCAGACTACGACTCCTGGACTACATTAGTTGTCTTAACAATTTTTGCCTATCGATCAAATACACGTTTGAAATCTCCAACACTGATGTGGTCTTTCTGGACATCAGGGCCACCCTGACAAACGTAGGCATGCGGACCACCGTCTTCTACAAGGACACAAACAGCCACACTTACCTTTTTTACGAGTCTTTCCACCCAACCAGCTGTAAAGACTCGATACCCTATTCCCAATTGGTCCGTTTGCGCAAGCTGTGCCAAGACGACGACGATTTTGCTGCTAAAGGCAACGAAATGCTTGACTTTTTCCGGGCACGGAATTACCCTGAATATGTGATCATTGAGGCCGTGGCGCGAGCAACTGACGTCAATAGAGATCGGGCCATTAAATCGACCCGGAATAATAGGCAGAGAGAGCGCAACCAGGACAGACCAACCCTAGTCCTTACTAGCCACCCACATAAATACGAATATGTCATATATGCTTGCTGGGCGAGACAGGCAAGCGATTGGGCGACCGGTTCGTACAACACCTGTGAGACGTTTCAAATGACGCTGACAGACCGTTCGCCATCCATTTCAACAGTCCCCACCAAGGAGGCCCATCAGATTGTCCTTCGATTGTGCCACACGGACAAATCAGGGAGAAAATCTACGGAGACCCGTCTTATTCTCCAGCTGGATACCCTCCACCCCGCAGGATTGAATACCCGTCTTATTCTCGGCTAGGGAGAACAACTTCCACTCCTTGTGATGTTGTATGGGTAACGCGAGGAGCAGGCGAGGGGGGGGGGGGGGCTATAAGATATAGGACAGATTCCTACATACTATCAACCGATGGGTAAAAAAGCTGGCCAACAGCACACTCCCCCCCCCCCTCACACACACATGCACTTTTTCTACATACTAGCGGTTGTGTTCGTTCTTGTTTTTTGTCTGCATTTTTGTTGTTGTGTCAGCTGAGGATGGGTTTTATCCGAAACGTTCTGTATCCTTGTATCATTGTCTATATTGGAATTGTTTTTACATTGTTCTCTCTGTTCTTTGCCATATAGAATACAATCAGTACGCGTTCAATAGTGTGCACACATAATCTTATCTCTCTCTCTCTCTA
>JARBEQ010253997.1:0-10938 GCA_030265355.1 Tritonia tetraquetra
TCAGTATTTAAAGGGAGTCTGGCCTCCAGTAATGAAAGTCACAGAGGAATAAATTGTTTACAAGCGGATACTCACATAAGAATTTGTCATTCCAGTTCTTTCCACAGAATTTTTCTGGGACTTTACCAAAGCAATTGGTGATTTTTCTATCAGACGATTGCTCTGTCAAAAGAAAATATTGTATAAATTTATCCATGTTTCAATATTTATCAAAACAATTTGCTTTTCTACCTTTTCCTTTCTTTGGTTCTAGTCTTTTAGTACCTATAACGTTGTAAGGAACAACCTCATGTTTGAGACAAACCTAAAAATACTGTTGATGAAAAATCCAAGAAATTTAAGCAAGACACATGGGGTTGTTCTTACCTTTTTTTCAGTACTTCCTAATTAATTGTCAAATACGCCCGAAGTGGTAAATACTCGCATGTGTAGCAACAAGGGCAACAATAACTTGTTTATTGGCATATTCATGATATTTCTTGGTGTACATTCATGGTGCTAATAAACAGTTGTGGGCACAGAGGGCTGATCACCTGCTTGTATGATTTTTTTTTTTTTTTAACATTTCCATAGCTCAGAGTCCAGATACACTTACTTGCTTCTTCTTGGGGTACCTGTGTATATGTGAGTGTCTGATGAGATGTTCAAGGTTGAATAAAGGATACTTAGTTGTTCTAGAATGTTGTAAAATGAAACAAACAACCAAACTGTTAAATAGATAAAATACACACTTTCTAACAATCTATTTCAAAGTTACTCTTATCCCATGATTACGTCTTTCTCTTACAGAAATAGCTGAAGATGTTCCGTTCAAGGTTGAATAAAGGCTGGCCCCAACACTGTAACGTTGTACTAGTTTGATGTAACGAAACAAGTAGTCGAATGGATGAAATACACAATTTCTATCAATATATGTAAAAACTATTTTCTCTTACAACAGAAATAGCTGAAGATATGAAATAGCTGGCTTGATACGATATCCACACTTTCCCGGTGCCTGCCAGGGCAGTCAGATCAGTCAACAATTGACGTTCATCATAATCAACAACCTGGGCAAAAAAATGGAGGGTAAACTTGGTTGCAGAGATTTACCTTGAGACAATATCATTTAGCACTTCTTCTTTTAAGAATCTCTTTGAAATGTTTATCATGTTTAGTACAGCAAATTTTAATGTATTACTTTATTTTTACTAGATTAAGTTATAATATACTACCACTACCACTACTGCTACTTCTAGCACTACCACTATTACTACTACTACTTCTAGCACTCCCACTATTACTACAATTACTTTTAGCACTACCACCATTATCAACGAACATCTACAATAAGATGTTCGACTTGATGACTTTTACAGATGACAAATGAGAGTGATGTTCCTTTATTATCGTGTGTTCCCATAATTCTCTTATTTTTTGGGTGCTCTATCATGATACAAAATGGTATGGCCGTAATGCATCTTTTTATAAAAATTATGTGAACTTAAAAAAATAATGCACCAAAAACATAAAATGCATTCTATCCGGTGCACGCTATGGCACAACTAGCACACAAGGTGCAAGGGAACCTACTCTAAAAATTTCCTCACTCAGTATATAGTGGAATATGCTGAGTCGAACATCTTATTGTAGAAAGGTCTTTGCCATTACTACTACTACTTCTAGCACTACCACTATTACTACTACTACTACTTCTACCACTACCACTAGCCTGCCCCGCAAGGAATGACATCAAGTGTCATCTAAACAGTCCAGCACAAACAATCACTACGTCTCGTCACTGGTGAGATGAGTCACGGCACACAGACTTATAGCGACTGGCTTTAGGATCGTCTTTGATTATACAAGCAAAAGAGTTTTGGCCTCCTTGCCAGTGAGGACAAATATTACAAAAGCAATGGTGGCTATAATCTTGTGTCTGCGAACTCTTTGATGTCACCGTTGACAGACCAATGATTGTCAATAACAAGATACACAACTCAAGCCTATTTACCGAAGTCAGCAAGAGAGTGATGTTTCCTTTGTGAGTTAATGTTCGATTCAAAATACTTTGCTTTTGCCTTCTGTCGAAATCGGAAATTTCCGAAACTGTCAGGAGTAGGACCTTTTAGTGAACAAAACTACATCAATCCAAGGGGAGAACTCTTATTTTTCATCACTCATTATACACTGAAATACTGTATCTTATGCATTTATCATCTTTGCTACTACTACTTCTAGCACTACCACCACTACTACTACAGTCGACTCAATCGCAAAAGCCGCTTAATCGCAAAAATTTCCCAGGAAACAGAATTAATTCTATATAAAAGTCACCGGTTAACCGTAACTCACTTCGGATAATCGCAAAATCGGCAACAAGCGGCGACACCTTGCCTCACATTCTCGGTTGGCTTTTTCCTGCTTTCACACATTGTTAAACGATGATCGCATGTCTCCCTTGTCATTAGCTAACAACCATAACGATACAATAGCCTTACACTGATTGGGGGTCAAGCAGACAGCTGCAGCCGCCTTTGTTCAATCATTACGCGGTGCCCCGTAGCCCGCCCCGCAAGGAATGACAACTAGCATCTTCTAGACAGTCCTGTGCAAACAATCGCTATGTCTCATCACTGGAGAGATGAGTCACGGCTCACAGACTTTTGGCGACTGGCTATTGGATCGTCTTTGATTACACAATCAAAAGAGTTTCAGACTCCTTGCCAGTGAGGAATAATCTAACAAAAGCAGAGGTGACTATAACCTTGATGCCTGTCGCCTGTGACAGAAAATATTTTTTAAAAAACCCAAAATACAAAAAAACATGTTCCTGACAGTCCCAAGTCCGTAAAACTCAGAGGGCAAAGATATCTATACACAACAGATAGAATAAATACTGCAACAGACATACCTAGTCGTCAAGTTGTGAAATGACGCTAAATTACTGGGCCCACGACCAACTTGGGTTAATCCCAATTTTGGTTAATCGCAAAAGATTTCCCGCTCCCGTCATTTTGCAATTAAGCGGAGTCGACTGTACTACTACCACTATCACTACTACTATGATCATTATAGATTACCTCAACACACACGCCACTTCCAACGCATGTCCCTGTGTTTGAGGTGGCGAGATGGACAGATAGAGTTTTGTCAGATTCAGAATCCTTTGGCTGAGCAATCAGTCTGTTGTTCTTATCTAGAATGTACAACCTTTTGGAAAAAGAAAATAAATAGTGTAGTAAAATAAAGAGAGCACGCTGTATAGTGCACATCCACAAAGTTCTTAATGGTCTACTATGTGCTTTACAATGTTTTGTTTACCCCCAATAGGCCATTACACTTCAGCATCATCCTCAACTCCTTTGGGTGTATACACTGGGAATTGTCTGTTAGACACTTCAGCACTAATATTCTCACAAGATCATTTGCTGCTCTTGGCAGGATAGTCATTTACACCAGATACTTTTATTCACTTGCCCAGAGTGGTAGAACCTCCCAGTTTTTATCAATAGCTGAGGGGGTACCCACAAAGGCTCAAGTAATTTGTCTATAGGCCCGTCTTTGATCAACACTGCTCAGTGTATTGCTCATGGTGCCAGTAAAGAGTTGTGCACACAGTGGGCTGATCAACTGCTTGTCTGAAACTCTCTGATCCAAAGAGTTTCCAGGTCTGTGTTCAGTTGTGTTTGGTGGTTGGGGTGCCTGCAATTATGGTGAGTATCTTGTGTGCCTTTTATGGCTGAATATAGGGCTAGCCGCAACACTGCTCTGCTGTATTAATGGGGCTTGATCAAACAAACAAACTTTTATTGACATTTTCTCAATCATGAAAGGCACAAAAGGTACCGGCATATATATCATATAAATTCAGGCAACCTGATCACCAAGCAGGGCTGAATACAGAGCCAGCCAGAAATGCTCTGGATCAGAGAATTTCAGACAAGCAGGTGATCAGTTCACTGTGTCCATAACTATTAATTGGCACCATGATCAATACGCTGAGCGGCATTAATAAAAGACGCTAATAGACATGGTGAGGGTCATGGGTTCGAGTCTGGCTACAGGCACCTCGTTTTTTCCTTGGGCAAGAAACTTTACTTCGTTTGCCTCACTTGGCCCAGGTGTAGCAATGGGTACCAATTCTCACACAAGTCTTGGAAAAGTATTCTGCGATGGACCAGCGTCCTATCCAGAAAGTGACAAATTGCCACTTGTCCACTTCATGCTACGGAAACCGGGTTAAGCTCCGGCCCTATGAGCCTTAAAGGCTCTTAAGGACATACTTTAATAGACAAATTATTGTTGTCACTCAGCGCTAAAAAGTGGGAGGAGTTTCCTCTTTGGGAGACAATAAAATATATAATAACGATAGTGAAAATTTACCTGATTCTGTTTGCCTCGACGATGGCATAAGAGAGGAAGAAAGGATTGTAGGTCACATCTGATCCTCGTAGATTAAACAACCCTGAAAAGAAGTAAATATTTGAGAAGATTTTAATAAAGGATAATTCTATGAAATCCTATCAATGTCACACAATAACTGCTGGAAGTTATAAACCAAAGAGTACACAGGTAAACTCCAAACAGGGACAAAGCACAGGGACATGGAACTTTTCGGACAAAAACCCTTCCTCAGTTAACAAACTTAAACAACATACAAAAGACAAAAGACATATAGTATGAAATCTGTGGAAAACGCGGATCAGTGTTAGGTGAAATACAAACTGTGTCCTGAGGCTAGATGGAAAATGCCTCTCAAGCTGATGGATACAAATGATATAAATCCAAATCAAGGAGGAGAAACACAGAGTTGATAATGCTGTGAATGCAGATGATCAGCCCATTGTGTAATTTCATTAAGTTACCCTATCAGTTGTACTAATCTAGCAGCCTATCAGGTCCATGTGACTTACATGCAGTCTCATCTAGACTGGTCACCACGTAGGCTACAGCTGATTGGCTGGTCAGTTCTTTCCGCAAATCAGCAATTTTGTCCTGCCATGTTTTGCCTGCAATGGAAATTGAATTTAAATAAACAATGAGCACTTGTTACTGAATAATTTCAAGTTTGATTTTGAGAGGCGTCAAAAAATGAAAATGTGAACAATCAGCAATAAAATCCATCAGCATCATTGTTGTCCTCCTCCTCCTCCTCCTCCTCCTCCTCCTCATCATCATCATCATCATCATCATCATCATCATCATCATCATCATACCATTATATCCTTTAGACTAGAAAATGTTTCAAGTCATGATGAAAGATCGAAAACATCATAAATATAATAATGAGGAGGAGGATAATGATGATGATGATGACCATGATGATGATGATAGTTTATAAAAAATAAACATGTTGAGATGAGAAGAAAATCACGAGCTATTTATCACATATGTTTGTTTGTTTGATCAAACCCCATTAATATTGCAAAGCCGCGCTGGGGCCAGCCCCATAGTCAGTCATGAAAAGCGCACAAGACACCTGCACACATGAATGCAGGTACCCCAACGACAGAGCATGGCTGAACACAGAGCTGGAATTTCAGACAAGCAGATGATCGGCCCACTGTCCACTGTGTCCACCACTCTATTGACACCATGAGGAATATACAGAACAGTATTTATAAGCAAGGCCAATAAACAAATTACTGTAGCCATTGTGACCACCCCTCAGAACAATCCGCCACCCTCCTCCCATCCCCCAATATAAATTTTTTAAAATAAATACAGTGTAATAGCAGCAACAAAAAAACAAAAACAAAATAACAAGAGAAGTCTTCAGAGATAAAAAAAAAAATGCTGTTTTATATAAACACACCCACACACACACACACACACACACACACACACACACACAGAAACTCAAAACCAACAACAACAATTATTTTTATTTGTAAACAACCCACCGGCAAATGTAGTTTTGATGGCGTTGATCGGTTCTTCTGGTTGGGCTGGTCGATCTGTCCATGTGCTTATGGGATTATTGGAACTGTCAACTTCCTTCAGCTCGGGCTTCTTGCTGAGTAGCGCAAGCTCTGCGTTTGTTTCAGTGAAAGCAGCTGCGGGGAATAATGGATTGACACAGACCAATAATGCTGTTATGATAATAAGAACAGAAAAGAATAGCATACACACAATATGTAAGACTCTGTCATTCTCTTTCCTCCCTGTGTCCGTTTCCAGGCTGCTCTCTGTCTTGTGGCTGATTTGACTTCACAAGTTTCCCACCATACTGGTGCGCACCATTGCCAGTAAACCAATGCTAAAGTTTGGTGCTCTCTCTCTCGCTTTCTCAGAAGAAGAGGAAGAGGAGGAGGAGCATTCTACATGCAGAGTCACTCGTGGGGAATAATGTTGTTATGACATTTTTAAAAGAAAGGAATAGCATATTATTTATATATATGATATTCCAACCACCTTCGTTCATTTTCACCACCTCCAGCGCCACCGCCACCACCATCATCATCAATATCATCATCATCATCACCATTATCATTACTACTACCACCCCGTCCAAGGTCACAACCACCACCACTATCATTACCACCATCGCCACCACCACCACCAAGATTTCAAAATCAACATCACTATTACCACCACATCCACTGCCATTGTCAATTCTAAACCTTTGTCCAACTTACTGTGTGTAATCAGTCTGGGATCTACACCTACAAACAGGCCAGTTGATTGCATTTTCGAGTTAATCCATTCGGCTAGTGATGGGGTATCTGCTAGACCTGAGGAAAAAATAAAATACTAAAAAACCAACAGCATTACACTGGGCCTAACCAACGATATCCCAAAACATGTCTGTGGCACAGTGGTAAATCACTCACAGAATTCTGGGGTCAAAATCCCGGCAAGCCATAACACTTCTGTATCCTTCTCAACTCCATATGGAGTATACAGTGCAAAGCACTAGCATTCTGACAAGATCATTCGCTGCCCTCGGCCAGGTACTCAGTTATACTTGAGTCGAGTGAAGGGCACAGCACCTGAGTGGTCACCCATTCAAACACTGATCACGCTCAATGTTGCTTGACCACGCTGACCAGTTCAGTGTGCTATCCATTCAGATAGGTACCGGAGTAGAGGTGTCAAGTATGTAACTGTAATAAGCATTATTGCAAAATAAGCCTAACATTTTACAGGGGGTAAAGGTAGAGGTGGCAAGTATATATCTGTAATAGGCATCACATTTCGCAGGAGAAAATAATATACTCCCTGTAATAGACTTCAAGTTTTTTGTGGGTTTTTTTAGTGGGTAAAAGTAGGGGTATCATAACTCTAACAGGCCTCAAGGAGAGAGATGAGGGAGAGAGAAAGAGAGGGAGAAAGAGAGGGAGAAGGAAAGAGAGAGAGAGAGAGAGGAAAAGAGATAACGAAGGAGCGGGAGGGGAGAGAGGGAAGAGAGAGAGAGAGAGAGAGAGAGAGAGAGAGAGAGAGAGAGAGAGAGAGAGGAAAAGAGATAACGAAGGAGCGGGAGGAGAGAGAGGGAAGAGAGAGAGAGAGAAGCATTGATGTTCCAACCTGCTTTCATGACTATCCAGTTGCAGTCAAGAACTTCATCAGCTTCCAAGAAATACCGGCCATCCACCCACAAAGCTGCTTCAGTTTGTGTAATAACGGCCGTTCCTTCAGGTGGAAAAAATAAATAGATGAGTTGGAGGATGACACGAACGGGTAAAGGGAGGTAAGATAGGAAGGGGCCCTAGGATAGCGGTGTGCACTCGCATCGTGTGCAGGGGGTCCTGGGTTCAAATCCTGTCTCCGACGCAGGGATTTTTTCCTTTTGACTTTCTTGATGTGTTTATGGCTATGACGCTTTGGATTCCTTATGAGATGGACTATGTTAAGAGGTCCTGCCTTTGATTTAACCTCTACTGTGTTGCCAAGTGCGTAAATCTTACAACTTGTTTTAGAGGTAAGATGGCTGAGACTGAGAGATTAAAAGAACAGACCTCTATGGCAAAAGTCATAGCCACTTCTTTGTTTTCTTCCGCAAGAAACTTCACTCTGATTACCTAAACCAACCTAAGTGTAGAGAGTTTGACGTTATACGCCCTTTTCAACACACATAGGTCATATAAAAGGAGGTTCAGTAGAACTTGAGAAGATTCGACGTGAATCTCCAGAGCAGTACCATGAAAACTCTGAAAGGTCCAGAGCAAAAAAAATTCTGCACAAGGCCAGACTCGATCTCGGTCCTCTGCGTCCAAAGCCACATAACCACTGAACTAGGGATGCCCCAACCAGGCGTAGAAGTGGGTAGCAATTCTCACCTGATTATAGAAAAAAAGTAATCTGCTATAAACCTGTCCTGACTGGCATACTATCACTGTCAATTGTCTGCCTCACGTGAAACAAAGAGAGCACATATAAAACTCAAATTCACAAAGTTTGTCAGGCTCTATGCACTTTAAAATGTTTTGTTCACCTCAGGTAGGCAACTGCATTCCAGCATCCCTCTCAACTCACTGGGGAGTATACAGTGCGAGCTGCCTGTTGAGCACTTTCGCCCAAACATTCTGACAAGATTGTTCGATGCCTTCGGCCTGGTACTCAATTACAGTGAGGTGAGGTAAGTGGAATAAAGTGTCTTACTCAAGGACACAATGCCAGATGATCGGGACACGGTACTCCCAGGTGGTCACCCATCCAAGTACTGAACACAAACAATCAATGTTTGACAGGTTCAACGTGCTATCTGCTACACTATCGGCGCCCCCGGAACTGGTTTTAGCATTGGCACTAAAGATGATCAATAAATAAGATAATCAACTTCTCAGCGTTTTGCAATATATAATGAGTGAGGATACTTTAAGAGTTGTTTCCCTTGCGTTCTTGTAATTTGTGCTATGGCGTGCACCGAATATAACGCATTTTATTATATTATGTGCAATCTTTTTTATAGTTCACATAATTTGGGTTTTTTAAATGCATTACGAGGCATTGTGTATTCAGAAAATGATGACGTCACAGTGACACTGACGATTGTCGATAAACACTAGAAAAAAATCCTGGGCACAAGGACAGACAAAGGGACGTCACTCAGTAAAATATCTTGGGTTGATTATCTCATTATTGACAATCGCTGTTGGCACTGTGAATCATGGTGAATTAGGACGAAGAATGGATGCAAATATTCAAGTTTGTTGTTGTGTACGTTACTCAATAAACAAACATGTTTTCCAACAAATATCAGATCGGTTGACTGAAACCGAACTGAGCGGAGACAAAGTTAAACCTATGATTTTTCTTACCAACAGATCCACCAAAGCCGGAGATATAGGCCCTAATTTGGTCATGCTCTGTTGGGTATTCACTCTGAAAGGATGATGAGACAAAAAAACAAATAAAGTATGCATTGTATTGTTGTGTCATAGTTTAATTTATAAGGATACATCATCACTATATTACCATCACCATCATTATCATCGTTGTCGTCGTCATCATCCTCGTTGTCATCATCATCATCCTCGTTGTCATCATCATCATCATCATCACAACCACCACCATTGTGATTACGATTATCATTATTGCCATCATCATCATTATTTTTATCATTATTATAAAAATAAGGATAATACTAACAAGAATGATAACAATGATGATGATGATGATGATGGGGACGATGATATGGATGATAATGATGATGATGTTAGTAGTGGTGGTGGTGGTGGTGATGATGATGATAATGATGATGATGTGGACGATGATGATGTGGATGATAATGATGATGATGGTAGTAGTGGTGGTGGTGGTGATGATGATGATAATGATGATGATGATAATAATGATGCTGACGATGATGATGCTGACAATGATGATGATGTGGATTATGATGATGATGATAACGATGATGATGATGATGATAACGATGATGTGGATTATGATGATGATGATGATGATGATGATGATGATGATGATAGCTACAACGATGATTAAAGTAATTAAAGTATAAAACAACAAACAATAAAATGTTCACACTGTCATTAAAGAGACAACTCCTTACGTTATGGGCATCTGCAGAGCCCACTATCATTGCAGCAATCCCGCGACTCTGTATCGTGACCTTTGACATACTTTCTCTGAAATCTGCTAATCGTCCTGTGGTGTTGACTCTGCTGGGTGGCGCCACCTACATCAGAAAGTGAAATGAAAGGGGAGCAGGGACTATTAATGACAGACGGTGTTGCCGTTAGTTGGTGTGGGCAAAGAGCATCTCCAATAAGATATTCAATTCAATGATTTTTACCGAGGTCGCATGAGAGTGATGTCCCTTTATCTTCAAGTTTTTGGCACGTTCAATACTCGATACCAAATGGTATGGGCGTAATACATTCTTTTATCAAAATTATGTGAACTAAACAAATATCGGACCAAAATCATAAAATGCGTCATGCACGGGATAGAACGCAAGGGAAACTACTCTTAAAATGTCTCCACTCATTATATAGTGAAATGTGGCGAGTTGACTATCTTATTTATTGTAGATGATCGTTGGTGTGGGTCTTTTCTTCTCCTAATGCTGTTTTTTTCTGGTATCTACACATTTTCCATCTTTACTACATCGGGAAGGGCAGAAGACCAAATACGTTAATGGGGATGATAGGGCAGTCACAGGGACAACACGAATGCTGGGAAAATGACATGGAAATTAAACTCTTTTTTTTAGCTGCTCGCTACCGTCCGTGAGTTGCTCTCCATTGTTATTATTCTCAGCTTAAGCAATACGCGTTCTCTCCGTTTCCATTCTGAAAGTGAATAAAAGAGTGTGCGGGGAGGAATACGTATAGGTGAGTGGGTGAGTATGAGTGAGAGTGAGTCAATAGAAGAAAGAATGGTGAAGTCTTGTTTAAAAGTAAACAATCATTTAGCTAATTAACTCGACAACCTATTAAAAGAAACCTCTACCTCTTCCTTTTCTTTTCTTTTCTCTCTCTCGCTCTCTCTCTC
>JARBEQ010254007.1:0-10936 GCA_030265355.1 Tritonia tetraquetra
CTCTCTCTCT
Organism: Tritonia tetraquetra; assembly: GCA_030265355.1. Taxonomy (NCBI): domain Eukaryota; kingdom Metazoa; phylum Mollusca; class Gastropoda; order Nudibranchia; family Tritoniidae; genus Tritonia; species Tritonia tetraquetra. The sequence continues at coordinate 11 of JARBEQ010254007.1, forward strand.
CTCTCTCTCTCTCTCTCTCTCTCTCTCTCTCTCTCTCTCTCTCTCGCTCTCTCTCTCTCTCTCTGTCGCTGTATCTCGCCCCCCCCCCGCCCCCCCTCCCTCTCTATCAGGCTGTCCCTCTCTCTTTATCACACTCTCTCACTCCTTTGTTCCTCAATTTTCTCACGAGCAAACTCAAAGCATAAATGCTTTGTTTACCATGACGGAATCACTTACTTTATCGACCACTGCTCTGCCCAGTGGGTGTCAAAATTCTAAAGCTACATTTGCTGATGGTGTTTTTCAAGTCTCAATTTTTATAAGAAATATGTATGAAAGAGATCATGCTGGGCAAATCAAATAAGAAATTTCAATTCCCTGAAATTGTGTCTAACATGATAAAGAAACCTTACCTACTAAAGGATATTGATAAAGAAGGAGAAGAAGATAATAAAGGAAATGGAGGAAGAGGTTGTTATTTATAAGCCCTTTTCAGCATAGAAATTTTACTTTTCAGTGTGTTGCATTTTGCTTTAGTTCTTGCTAAGATTTCCTGCTAGCCAGACACATTTTACACAACTGATTTGCAATTGTTTTCACATATCTCCATGTTTGGTGTTATATGTTTGTTGTCTGTGTTGTTAGAAAGCTGAGGAAGGATATTAACCCGAGACATACTTCGTCATTGTCCTTCGTCCTATGGAAGTTTTTAAGATTTTCATTCATTATTTTACCCTGTGATCAACCAATTGAAAATTTTCTGAATTTTGTTTAATTCACACCTTACACCGAAAGGTACTAAAAGGTTATTGATAAAGAAAGATTATTTCGCACCTGGTCATGTCAGATGTCCATAGTACACAAAGTTAGAATACTCTCCTCATTCATACACTCTAAGGAGAATGCAAGGCTGATAACAGATTGTTTTCCTATTTGCTGCAAGACAAAATCAGACAAGCCAAGGAATAAAAGATATCGATATTTATTTCAATCTTAAATACATGTGTACAGTAGAAGCAGATGTTTCTTCTTGTTCAATAACAAAAAGTATTAAAAAAAAGAATTTTTGTAAAAGGCAAGGTATTAGATTATTACAAACAAAATTATGTTTTAAGAGCTAATTATATACAATAAAATCTTTTCCAAAAGCTTATATTCCATATCAAAGGAAATTATAATTTTTACTAAACATAAAAAATTGACAAAATTTTACGAACACAATGGTCTCACAAATTGTGAATATGTTGTAAGATTACACCAACATATCTATCTTATACCATAAATGTTATAAATCATTTCTATCAAAACTTTAAAAATCATTTTAAAACTTTCAAAACATTCTAAGTTTGAATAAAACAAAAGCCTGACAGATACAAGGGAAGCAACCATTGTAAAAACAACAACATTCAAAGTAATATCTTACAGACAAATTGTTTCCATTTCATTGCAAATAGGCATCCTAAAGTCAATTATTCACCTTACATCTTAAATGTTTATCAGTTTGCTTGATTGTATTTTAATACTAACTGTATCACATTCTAGACCTAGCAAGCTGCCCAATATGGATTTTAAACATTCTTTTGATAGGTAACAGTTGTCCTCATCTCAATATATATCATGATGCAACATCAACACTGTTTGAAAAATTATTACAAGAGAACCTGACAAATCAAAAGATATTCTTCTTTAAATTATATTCTTAAAATAGTGACTTCTTTGTGTATAAACAGCTCAATGATCTTGATCTTAAAACCACTGTACTAATTGTCATCAATATACCAAATTATTCTAATTCAAGAGTTATAACCGACAAGTAACAGATTTTTAAATTAAGCTGCTGACTTTGCTGTTTTGAGATTAAATCCACCACCTGTGAATCGGGGTGCATCTGTCCTCTGAGACATGATAGGGGGCGCTCCAGCTTGAGCCAAGGCACGATCTTGTTCCCTTTAGAAGAATAAAAAAGCAATTCGTTACTATTTGTTCACATATGTGCCACCAATTATTTATATGTTCACAAAAAAGGGTAATTACACTATTTATAAAAATTATAGCAACAACTTTCTATGATTGTTGTTGGTTTTTAGAAATCAAAATTAAATAACAGATACCTGACACTGAAAGGTAAACCAGGAAATGATCAAGAAAGAAAGAAATAACAGATGATAAATAAAGATGAGGTAAAAATTCATTTTTTGTCATTTACCAACTGATTGAAGGGCATTGTACTCTTAACAACATCCTGCTCACAGAACCCCCCCCCCCACCCCCCTCCCTCCAAAATAAAAAAACCACAAAAAACCAACGCAATAAAACAAACATTAACTGATGTCCTAGCAACCAATTGGAATGCAACAAAAATCATATAAATCAAGATACAACTTACTTTATCTGTTGTTCTTTCTTTTTCTGCATGAAATATTTTTTCTTCACTTCCTGTAGTTCTCTGGCAATTCTTTCAATCTCATATTTGTATTCAGACACTTGGGATTCATACATGTTCAATTCGGAGGCCATTCCCTGTGAAATAAAGAAGCGCATTTGGTGAGAATCCTATATCATTTATGGGAAAGAATCATATTAGAGTCCTTTGATCTTATTGTTTGTTTGCTTGGTGGACCCAGTTAAGATAGTGCAATGCAGTGTTGTTCAACCCCAAATGATACACACGACACCTACATATCTAAATATAGACACAATGACCACTTTGTATGATCAAAACCTGGAGCTGGAAATAATATGGATCCAATCAAGGATTCCAGACTTGCAAGGGATCAGCCGCTGTTCCTCTACAACATATCAAATTAATTGATTCAAAGAGTCAAACAAATCATTTCTCCTTTATATAAAATGAATTTGCAAGCTAGGAAAAATGATCAATTGTGGTTACAAAATGTAGACCTCATAGCTTCATCTATGCATACAACTTAGAATAATGTAATTTTATTTTAATATCTTTTTTTATCACACATGTTCAGTTTTCTTCCCCACTCAACACTTACCTTCATCTGTTTGGTCTTTTCTTTCAATGTTTGTTGGTAGATGGTCAATTGTTCAGCCACTTCGGGTCCAGGCTGCCGTGCCAGGATATGTTTGAGTTCTAGGTATAGTTTCTCCTTCTCCTGGATAAGCAATTCCTTTTCTACTACCTCCTCAGTCTTCTGGATGAGCCTCTTCTGCAGTGTGTGGATCTTTTGAATCATCTCATATGTGGATGGGTCACTACCCTGAAAAAAAAAAAGAACAAGGTTTTGAGTCTAATATTAAATGGAAAAAAATGAAAGTATTTGGAATAATTTAAAAGAAAATACTGTTTGCATGATATATGATTCATACTACTCTACAAAGTGATAAATCTCATATTCATAAACATAAATTGAACCAAATCTAATATCTTTTTCATGTTACATTTGTTTTTAAATATAAGCAGTTCTTACCTCCAGTTTTCTCCAGCGATGGATGTTCATTGGGTTCTCCAGTTCTTCCTCCAGAGCTTTGCATCGAGTTCTTTCTCTTAGGAGCTCTCTCTGAATGTGATATACCTCACGCCTGTCGGGTTGCAATTGATAACATAATGAAGTATTTTTCATATGGCAATCTAAAGAGTGAATCACTTCTTACCCAGGCGATCATAAATTGATCAGTCAAAACCCAACCCGAAGGTGTTTTACTCAGCATTCTTTGCTAATCAGCGCAGTGACAGACTTGTAGGTAGTTTGCATAGAAAGATCAAAATGTTTTTAATATCAACAGTTTTACGTTAGTTAGAATCAGTGACAATAAGGCTCCTGTCTTTTGCACATTTAGAAGTTGTTTTGTTGATATGTTACTCTATGTGATTATTACTCCACATCGCTACAGATAACAATCAATATGATTTTTAGGGATACAATCTAGCCAGAAGGTAGAAAGGCTCTATTACAATTGAGATGGGTCCATTATTGGATGATATTGTATATGAAAATATTCACCTCAAATCTTCAACATTGGCCACACTCTTCTGTAAAATAGTCTTCTCCCTTCTCAGTTTCTTGATTTCCAGCTTGAGAACTCTGATGTCCTCACGCCGCTGGTTGTATTGAACCTCTCCTTTGTTTAAGACCGATTGCTGAATCTTGATCTTTTCATACAACAATGCCAACTCGTCATTTCGTCTCACCAGCTGAGTTCCCAGAATATCTCGCTCACTGATCACCTGATAACAGATAGAAATATCAGTTATAAAACCAGTATGAAAAAAGTAATCATATCAAAAGAATAAATTATTGAAATTTTATTAAAAATTATTTTGTACAAATTATCAGAACAATCCAAACAAAGGTGTAATTAAAATGGGCAAACAAAACTTCCAGCTCATCAATTTGCACTATAAAATTCAAACACTAAAAACTAATTCTGAGACTGATAAAGCACTCCATGTTCATTGTGATGTCAAGATAAAACATTTTTAAACTGTTTAATTCTTTGTATCGCATCAAATCCATATTTTCTTGGCATTTGCAGAATATTACAAAATTAGAGTTACACTTTGGAATTGATGATAACACTTTATTGATAGTTTCATTGTAGTTGAGAAAAGAAACATTTACAAAACAAAATAAATTTTGATTTACTCCAACCACACACAAAAAAATATTTTTTCCACAATTGGTAAAGAACACTAATACCTGCTAAAGAGGGACAACCAAATAATTCCATACCTGATCCAGTTCCTTTTTCTGTCGAACCCTTTCTGCATCAGCTTCGGCAATAATCTTTAATAGTTTTCTTTCCTCTGCTGCTTGTGCTTCAATATATGCTTTGCTCTCAACAGCTTGCTGCTTCATCTTCTGCAGTTCTGCCTGTAATGAAACAAATTTTTGAAAGAAAATTGAATTTTGATCAATTTTGAAATATTAGTTATCACTTAAAAATGCAACAAAAAGTTATTGTCTCAATATTGACATTTTTTCTTACCAAAATGGCTAAAATGGTTATCATCTAAATTGACAAAGGCATATGAAACAAGATTAATTTTGTATGTGTAACTTCATCAAATTTCTTTGTAAAAGTTGTTAAAAATGAAATGTAAAAAAAATCATAAAATTGAGATGTTGATTATTTTAATCTTTTAAATGTCCATGTTTCTACAGTTAAAAAGTTGTTAATTTTACACTCTTTTTAATACAGGGAGGTGGGGAGAGGGAGGTTTATACCAAAGGCCTTCTAACATAAGGGGCGGCATGTCAAAGGCCATTTAATATAGGGGTGGGCGGGGGAGGGGTAATATTATAGGCCTTTTAACAGAGCCTGAGAAGTTTTCACATTAATTTTCAGGACACAGCCAAGAAAACTCTGAAAGCTCCAGAGAAAAAAATGTTGCACAGACGATCTTTAATCCTCAGACCTCAGACCTCCCTATCCTAGAGACAAGTGACTAAACCATTGTGCTATGGATGCCCCATGTCCATGTTTCAAAATTCTCTTTTTTTCAAGTGATGAAAAAAAAAAGTGCCAAGTGTCCCTCACCTTGAGAGTATCCTTCTCTTTCTCCACACGTGCATGCTCCAGTTGTTCTTTCAACAGGGATGCTTCTTTGGATTGAATCTCTTCCTTGAGTTGATCAATTTGATGAGTCATGATACGCAGCTTCCTCTTCATCTCTGTGATCTCATCCTATTGGCATGTAAAACACAACAATACAGTGGATGCAATTCAACTTATGACAAAATCAAGACAAGAAAACAAATGCAAATTTTATTCAACAAGGTGTTTAAAAATTGGAATCAATCAAATTTTTTTTTTTAATTTCCTAATTTTCAACTATTATCTGGATAAATGTAACATAATCATGTTGAATTTTTTTGTCACATTGTCACCTACCCACAAGTAACTACACATTAATTTTTGAACTACCTACAAATAAATATTGTTTGTTTGTTCACTTATTTGGTGTTTTAGGGTGTTTTTGATACATCTCAGCAAAAAAAATCAAATAATTTGACAACACTATGTATTATGTGGTTGTAACATGATATAGCGACTTTACACCGAAAGGTACTAAAAAGGTTATTGATATGAACGGAACAGGTTGCATTTGCCAAACTTGTTGAGGTGGAAGGTGTGAGTTTCCTTCCTACCATTCTCAAGTGTTCAATAACCTTTTGTTACATGAAACCAATCAAGTAAGGACTTTAAGGACCAGATACAGGTAGGTTCTAAAACACTTCATTGTTATAAATTGGTAGAATATGATGTGACATTGTCTTGTTTGTTGTGATAATCTATTTTAACCACACAATGAAAAAGTAATTTTCCTTCTTTGTAATATCATGCACTGTTAGCAAGTGTTGTCCAAATGTTGTCTCATAGTCCACTACAAGCAATATTGCAACATGAAAGAATATACAACATAACCTTTGAAAACAACTTGAAATTATGACTCTTTTATGCTTAAAATCTTACCTGTGACTCAATCAAGTTTTTGCTGTACAAGTTACGATCAGATCGTACAGCCTCATACAGATTTTGCTGCTGTTTTAATTTTGTCTCAGCTTCAGCAATCTTTTTCTTGTAGTCAAAGATTTGCATTTCACGCACTTTCACATCCTCCATATGTTGTAGAACCTGGGTAAACAGAATGTGTTACAGTAATTTTCCCATATGACTTTGTAAGATATCGAAATCTTTCTATAATCTATTATTTTCCCATGTGGTTTCATGATGAATTTCTTAAATTTATTTATATTTACAAAATTTTATAACAGATTTTTGTGTAAGCGTGGTATTTTTTTCATCATCACTAATAAACAAATTCATTCTTTTTAATTTTTCCTAATAGTTAATCAAGTTAGAAATAGTATAGACAGAATAAAACATTTGATCATTCAATCTCACCTTCTGAGTGAGATCACTGGCTTCATTGATGTAACGATCTCTCTCTTTTTCTAACTGGTAGATGATCTTTCTCTGTTTTTGAGCCTCCTCCTTGTAATTCTGAATTTCCTGTTCCAAGTTCTTCTTGGATTGTTCATGGAGTTTCACCAGATGCAATTGTTTGTGAGTGGCACCAGCAGCCTTCAGCAAGTTCTGAGAGGAAACGTGGGGGAAAAAAGAATTGGATTAGATTTTTTTTCCAAATAAGGCCCATTACTGTGCCCTATGTAATATGAAGCTGATTATTTGTTTATAAAATACAGATTGGAAGGATTAGCCAGGACGGAAACCATAAGATAGGATTTTATTAGTCAGTAAATAATGAACATAAAGTTCCACAATATGACAAAACATCTCAAGATTTAAAGATAAAGAAATTAAAATTCCTTGGAAACTTAAGTCAACCACAAATTTACAAAACATTTTAATTTCATTAACATTTTTATTTTGTGAAAGAGTTTTAATTGTCCAATCAAAGTATTCAGCCATTATTAAATTTCCAGGCAATGAATGAACAATTCAAAATAAACATTTCAAGACTTTAAAAAAACACATTTTTTGTGGAACCTATCACAGAAATACCTTGTTAAGGATGTCTCTTTCTCTGACCAAATCATCAATTGCCTTCTTGTCAGTCTCGGCCTGCTTCTTGGCAGCTTCAAGCTCTAGAAAATGGACAAGATTTCATTGGATATAATAAAGTATACAATAGCTGAAGATTTTAATGAGAACTATAATCACAAATCAAAGCTTTCATAAATAAAGAGAACCATGAATTATAGATATTTTCCAAATTGGAATTATTTAAAATGTGTTCTTTCTTTCACTTTTCAAGTCATAACACTGAACAAGATATACATTTTGATCTCAATGTGTCCTTTTCCCTAGACTGAATGTTTTAAAAATTGATTGAGACAACTACTGCGTTCATCAAGATTTCTAGTTTTCTTTTTTATACATAAAGTGACATCTTTATGGTCATCAAAATAAGGATGAAATAGTGCAAAATAAAACCTTAACAGATATGTTCATAAGCAAACTAACCCCTCTCCAAGCCAGTGATTTGTCCTTTTAAGGTTTCCCTTTGTTGCTCTATGTCAGCCTTGCTATCTTCCACACTACGCAATTTACGTTGGATGGTTTCACGTAGTTTATTCTGGCGTTGAGTCTCTGTCTTCAAATTACCAACCTCTTCATCTTTTTGCTATTAACACAATAAGAAATATAATATAATTAATTATGATCCACAATGATAATAGTAATATGTCGTATACCTAATTCATATCACTAAAGAGAATTAATATAAAGAGATTCAACTTCACAATTTTTAGTATTAGACATGAGCTCTTGCACAGCACAGGGGAAAACTGTTCTAGTCTCTCAAATATTTATTCACAATAAATGTCATATGAGGCTTTTCTAAGTAAATTTGCTTTACTCAAAAAAGGAAGGAGCGACCTCATACTTGAAAGAAGAAAAAACCACAGTAGTGGTTCATCCCATCTTTGATATCACCATTTTCATTGTCCGAAAGAAAGTTATAAAATTAAAGTAATCTTATTACGTAGAACATAACTATTCATATTTAAAAATAAATTGTCTCTCATCAAATAATAACTTACTATTCAAGATAATTGAGGCTTCTACTTTAGATTAAAAGTGGCAGTTTGATTTTCCTTATTGGAACACACAAAATCTATTGTTTATTCTTTTTTATCAATGAATGTCATTGGAATTACAATATCTAGAGAAATAGGAAACAATGTTTACCTTGAGCTCTGTCACACGTGTTTGGTTTTCCTGTGCAAGGATGTCAGCAGAAACAAGTTGGCTTTCATATTCTGAAGAGAGTTTATTCAGCCGCGAGTTGAGTATGTCTGCATCCTTCAGAGTTCTTTCACTCAAGACCTGAGGGGAAGGAAATGTAAAGCATCTTTTATGCACTGATCATTATGATTTTGTCAGACCATTACTTCCACATTCTATTTTCTTGTTGTTGCTTCCTTTATTTCTCCGCAATTAGTGAAATTTGTGTCCAGTTAGAAGCAAAAAGTATATCAAAATATTATACACTGAGAAATCTACTAATACATAATCAAAATTGTTCATTTATCTTGGGGAATACGATGATCATTCAATTCACTCCATTACCAAATCCAATTTACTTACTCTTTGCTCTCTTAGTTGTTGATCAAGTTTGTCCTTTTCTGTTTGCAAGCGTTCAATTTGTGATTGCTTGTTTTTTATTTCAGAACCCTTGCCATCTAGCTCTGCCTTGGCCTGAGTCAAATCACGATCTAGCTTGTCCCTCTTACGACCTTCTCTCTGAGCTTCATTATTCCTCATTTGTATATCTTGATTTAGCTGGGGGGGGAAAAGGTTTCAAAATATTATTAAAACATTTTGTTAGTAAATTTCATTCAATGGAATAGATAAAATCGTCTAACTTTATTGATATGATAACACACATTAAAAATTAAAAGATACATAGCTCCTGAGATTTGTCTTCCAAAAGTATCTATTTTTTTAGTGCAGTGAAACTAGGAAAAAGTAAGTACGAAAAATATTCTATGTTATGCGACAGGAGGACTTTTATTGCTGACATAGGCTTGTTCAAATTTGTGAGTCTTTTATTAAATAGAGACTCGATCAACAAAATACCAACATTTCTTATTTGTTTGGAAGCATGATTGATGTTTCAGTTTAAATGGTTTATAATCTAGTCTTTGCCTTTTATCTCCTGATATATTTTATAACGTACTTCCATGATTTTCTCCTCTGCGTCGGCTTTATCTTCTTCCAGTTTTTGCTGCGTGGCATTGGACTCAGCCAATTGTTCTCTGAGTTTTGTGATTTCTTGATGCTGTTCATCCCTTTCCTTGGTCAAGTCTTCCTTCACTTTCAGCAACTCATTCACACTGTGGAAAGAAAATACACACATAGCTGAAAAAGACCTGATTTTTCAAATCTGCTTGTTTCCTTATATCCAAAGGTTTATCACCTGGGCAGTAGTAAAAAAAGGTTTGGCCAAAACCTTATCTATGTTTAGCAATGCTGGAAAGAGTGCTTGGCACAACACTGCCAAGGGTAACAAAACAATACAATCTTTAAAAATACTGACAATTAATTGGTTACTAAGAAAATAACACAATGGATTCCAGATGTGTAGGTTTGTTTGTTTGATCAAACCCCATTAATACCGCAGGGCAGTGTTGGGGCCAAACCCATTTTCAGCCATAAAAGGCACACAACATACCCGACATAAATGCAGGCACACAGGGTTGGAAATTGCTGTCTGTGGATCAAAGAATTTCAGACAAGCAGGTGATCAGCCCTTTGTGTCCACACTCTTTATTGAAACCATGAGCAATACACCGAGCAATATAATCATAAGCAAGGCCAATAAACAATGTGTAGGTAAAAAAAACATATAAATGAGGATTTCTTTCTTCCACACTGAGGACTCATGTAGAATGTTTAAATAATGTAGAGAAATTGTTCCACAGGTTTAAAATGCGTGTCAAACTCAACATTAAACTGCTTTCCATTTTGAAGAATATCCAAATATTCCCTTTCTTCTTCTTTTCGAACACGAGAGGCTTTCTAAGCCAGACACTGAGAGCAAAAGAAAATTATCTGACACAAAGGAGGTGGATCAATGTTTTCCTTACCTGTGCTCTTGTCCCATAGTGAGTCCAGCACCTTGTTCTACCAATTTGCTAAGTTGTTCGATTTCTGTCTTCAGCCTATGAGATGTCTCCTTTGATTTGGCTTCTTTCTCATGAGCGGCATCAACCATCTTCCATGCTTTCTCCACTTCCTAAAATTTGGTCATGGGAAACAAATGATAGCGTGTTATGATAGCTTTATATTGTATAAACATGTTTACTTTAACTTCATTTCATCACCAGTTTTGTTTGATTTTAATAATAATAATAATAATAATAATAATAAGGATAATAATAATAATAATAATAATAATAACAATAATAATAATAATAATAATAATAATAATAATAATAATAATAATAA
>JARBEQ010254018.1:0-10936 GCA_030265355.1 Tritonia tetraquetra
CCGGTTTTATTAGAATTGGCAGAAGCCTTTTGTGGGCAGATATAGACAGTAGACATGATGACTCTAGATAGGCCTGTAGAAAAAGAAGAAGCGACACAAAAAAAAACCACCAACAAAAAAACACCAAAAAACAATCAACACAAAACTCCCAACAAAAATCAAACAACCCAACAAACGCCCAAAACAAAACAAAAAACCCAATAGAACAAACAGACAACCTCCAAAAAACCGCAACAAAAACAAATAAAACCCCACAAAAAAACCCCAATAAAACAAATTAAAACCATCCAACAAAACAAAACGCACAAAATAACGACAAAAAACAAACCCCATCAAAATCGAGAAAACAACAACAAAAAACAAACAAAATCACAAGAAAAGCAAACATACAAACAAACAAAAACCAACAAACAAAACAAACATTTTGTTGTTGTGTTTTTTTTTACAACTCTAAGGCTCATCGGGCCACAGAGTTCTTAGTATTGTTCATGTAATGGTCTTGTTAGAATTTTGTGCATCTTTACCTGAGATTGGGAGATGAAAAAAATAATTACGAACGTTTCAAAAACTGCGTGAAGCATAAAAAAGTTATGAAGAGTAGATAAACGAAAGACGAATAACTTGACATTGTATATTATTGTGCCTTGCTTCAAACAACTGCCCTTAGTGGCTGCGTTAAAAAAAAAAAAATGTTGTCTTACCGGGCTTTAAGAAAATGCATAACTTATCGGAGACTTTTCTTGTCGGCTAGAAAACAAGTGAAATTGGTTAGTTATCTTGTGAATGAAATCAAAGTTATTAACACACAGTCGTTTTCCCAATGACTCATTCATGACAGTCATAAGATTTTATTGTTTTTGAACACTTGACTGCTTACTTATACATATGATAAAAGCAGAGACACCCGGCATTGCTTGAGTCATCAGTATATGATGTGATCAACTGTTAACCACTTTTAGTGAACCTGTGTATTCTAAATGTATTACTATTGTAATACAAACAATTTTTTTCTACGCAGAGGACCTGGTCTGCCACTGAAAAAAGTAAAAGGAGGGACTCTACCTAAAAGAATGACATTATTTGATAGAATTACATTGTTGGTTGTTCTTTTTAGAATAATAGCAAAGTATCAAGCAATTTTTTGCTTTGTTCTACCTGTGCAGGCAGTTTTCCTCATCTGGACCAGGCCATATTCCTGCATCAATCTCTACCCGTTTCACTAAAAGTTTTATTTCGAACCTATATTTCACATACTTCATCTCTTTTGTTGACTTTTAAACATCCCGCTCGCTTCAACACCCATTTCAGAATGTTGGTAAAGTTTACATATTTGGGTCTTGTTAGAAGACTAAAACATGGATTGGATCTGAAGTGTGTTTTACACTCGGTGTCACGAGCCGTGTTTCACAGTGCATGGTTTTAAAATAGTTGGTAGGCGTATAGTAGGCAAATGTTAATATTTCAAAATTGTATGAATTTTTTAAGATATTTATGCAGTGCAAGTATCTACTCAGTGTATCTGACGTTGCAGATTGCAAATATTATCTGCAGCGCTTTACATCAAGAAAATAGTAACAGTACATAAAATCAATAATTACATGAAGCAATATCATATATAAAAATCTATAATTACATGAAACAGTAATGGTACATAAAAATCAATAATTACATGACACAATATTATACCACATTTTAGATAAGCCTTGTGGAACAACTCAGTCTTCAGACATTTCCTGAATAAAGAGAAAGATGTACAGGACTGTGTCCAACGATCAAGGGAATTCCACAGGGTTGGGGCAGCACAAGAGAAAGCTTTGTTACAAAAGGCAGTTTCAGGGGTGGTTGCTTTTTAGGAGTAAGGACTCTGAAGATCTTAGGTTGTGAGAGAGTTGATGTGAGTGTACGAAGATGAGGGGGAAGAGAAGAATACTGACTCATATGAACATCAAATTGCAATAGTATAGGATGTAAACAACTTTTCTTTTGGAAGCATGAAAAATAGCAAAGCAGTGATGCACCTTGTACACTCAGAAAACAGTGACGCCATTTCACTCTATTCTAGCCCAAAGCGGCAAATTCTCCCAGTTCCTACAAAGCTGAGGAGGTGACCACAAGGACTGCATTAATTTGTATATATACTTTGCTTATGATTTATACTGCTCAATGTATTGCTCATGGTGTCAATAAAATGAGTTTAGGGTATAGTGGGCTGATCACCTGCTTGCCCTTTTAATTCCCCAGGGAGCATATGCCGTCAACAACCTTTCTCCACTGCAACCTGTCCTGTGCTTCTTTTTCTAGCTGTAACCACGACTTTCCCATTCTCTTGACATCTGTTTCTATTTCTTGCCACCAAGTTGCTGCAGATCTTCCTCGATTCCTCTTTATTTATGGGTTCTATCTTTGTGCTATTCTTGCTGTACTGGTCTTTGGCCTTCTCAATACATGACTCATCCATCTTTTCTGTGTGACATCCATCTCCACTCTTCTTTCATTTGTCCTGTCTAGTAGATTTTCATTGCTCACAAAATCATACCACTTAGGTCCTAGAATACGTCAATTATGGATCTTAAATTTAAAACTTCTTTTCAGATTAGAGTGTTTGTTGAGTGCCATCCAATGAGTTTATAAATAGAAATAGAGCTAGAGAGCTCAGAGAGTCATGTTTCCTGTGCCAAATTCGAGATACGGTCAAAATGAATCATACGTAAGGACGGGCGATTACATATGATTTAGTGGCAAAACCTTAGTTTAATTGGGCATGTAACACCAAAAGGCTTTGTGGGGAACTTATCCCTCTAGTATATATGCTTCTATTTATAACCTCTTTGGTGCCATTATTACATCATTATGTCCCAATACATTGTGACCAAATGTGGTAACATAATGGTGACCAAATGTGGTAACATAATGGTAGAAAGTGGGACTCCAACACGCTAATGACATGGGAGTGCAATGTTTTTTAGAGACCAACAAGTCTTTCACAATCTTTTTTGCCATTTAAAATGTTCTTTTTAACCTTCTTTTAAAATTATTTCCTTTTATATTCACTTTGGTTTTATATAAATGTTTGCTGTAATTCACATTATTTTCTGGCAGCATGCGATACCTGTTTCATCAACCACAACCTTCCTCAATGGTGATGTCACCAAGCTGACTTCAAAAGATGAAGAAAATATTATATTCATTCTCAATACATTTTCCAAAGAACAACTTAGGTATGTCATGATTGTAATTTAGTATTTTTATCTATTTTCTTATTATCATTTTCCTTTTTAGATATACGAACGATACAATTGTTTGCACAAAAAAATAGGGGCTGCTGGAAGTTAAAAATCAATGAGTAAAAAGGGTATAGGAAATGAGTAAATTTCCCTGTGATTTGTCCCTTTTGGAAGTGTACACATTTCCTTTAATTTTTGTATACAATTGTTTTGTGGGTTAGCCTCTTCTGATGCACACATGAAAGCAACTCTGATTACCTTTAATAAATAGCTGAACAATGAGGTGCATACTCTTTTAACCCTTAAATTTACTCAATTTACAATATAACAAAGTTTTTCACAGTTTTTATTTCCACCTTTAACTTTTGTTTTAAAATTTGCTGATGTCAGTCTTGATCATTTACTCTGACCTAGCAAGTGTAACAACAGTAATTATCTTTTAGTTTGTTGCAGATTTCATCCTGTAATATTTTTAGACACAACAATTGATTCTAAAACTTTTGATTTCTTTATGCCAGGGAATCTGGAGTGGTGCCTTCCTTGCTTTTAGAAGAAATGTGTGCCCACCGCAATCAGCAAGGTCCATTTCTATCCCTGGGGGATGTTTTATCTTTACCTGGAATGGATAATAATGTTTTTCAAAATATTTGCAACACTTTCCAATCCCAGCGTCACAAACCAGGTGTCATGATTCAAGATCCAGATTTTCTCAAGTTTTTCTCTCCTACTCTTAACTCAGAAACTATAGAGGTGAGTTAAACATTTCATCTTGAAAATTCTTTATTGATATCATTATTTTATTGGAGTGAAGTGTTTTATGATCTCTGTAGTTAAAATTCCATTTGTACTGGAAACAGAAATGCTTAAGGTATGACTGATGTTATAATGCATGGAAGGAAAAGCTTACTCATTGTTTAGAAAATGGTAAAGGAAAAGGAATTTGCACAATATATTGTTTTCAATATATGTCTTTGCTTATTAAGTTATGATTGACTTTTTGATATCACAAATATGAGCCCCGGGGGGGGGGGGGGGTCCCAGTGGCGCAGAGGTACAGTTTTTGCCTCTGAAGTGAAAGGTACCTGCAGCGACGCTGTCTGCTATTTTTCTCCCAGAAATCCAGCCTTATAGTGCTGGCCCTTGTTGCCTGCCACAGCTGTTGAGACCAATCTTCCTACATCCTCCAAGAGGTATATCTCACCTGATGTGAGAGGTTTGAAATCAGAGTTTTCCTTCTCCTAGACAGACTGCTGAAGCTCAAGAGCTCTGTCTGCCCTGCTATTTGCCCATAACTGGGGGAGGGTTGATTTCAGACATTAGGCTGGTGCATACCGCATTGTCACTGTTGAAGGCCAGCCCTTACATTCCCCACACTCGTCGTGAGCTTTGTAGGAATCTGGCCTGGCGGTTGATTTCCTGCCTATGTCCTAGATCTCAGAGGGCCCCTTCCTGCTCCTCGTTAGAGCCCTGTTAGCGTTACCCAGCTGGCACCATGAGGAGGTGGGGTTGATACCAAGCCTGAGAACAAACGGTCAGCCACATACTCCAAGAATGCACAAACCTTGCGCCCCTCAGATCCAAATTTTGGCCCAAAGATTGTGACCTGAACAAAAAATTATGGGTCACTGCTGATGACCTAAGGATAACGTTCCAGTTCACAACATCTGCTGGAATTAGACTGTAGACAATCGTCGAACGCGAAGAAGGAGTGCTGGCCCTACACTATAATGATAAAAGTAAGTGAACGGGATGAGAAAGAAATTACAGATCAAAACATTTTCCCTCTAAGTTTAGCCTTCGATGTTTCCATTCCTGTACCTGTCGTTCTTTGAAGTATGAGGGATATGATGTACCCGTAGTCAACTGTTAATCACTTTAAGTCAACTTATATTGAAAATATTTATACAAAACCTTAAGACAGAGAAACAACACATCCATACAACATGTTTCACTTTACTGATTAGTTTCGTTGTTTTTTTTTTGACTTCTAAAACACTACCACTACTACGGTATTTATCATATATTTGCTTTTTAGAATACTATTCTTTCACCTGCTTGTATGTTCAGATAGATACGAATTGATTGGAAACAAGTGGAGAGTGAATCATTTTCAGTGATCAAGCTAACGTTCTAACCAAATTGTGCCTGTATTTTCAGTCACCTATTCCACGTACACCGATTGTTTTGAGATATTAAGTCGTTGAGGTGAAAGACTGATCTCTAGTATTAAAGAGAGAATTGCAAATTTTGAAATTCCCACCAACAGAACAATAAGATACTCTATCAAAACCTCCAATTTTAAAGAAGTGACAAACTGTTCTGTTGTCTTGTGATATTCTCAGCCAAGGTTAAAGAAGATGAACATAGATAAAAAGATCAATCTCAACATTGATTTCCTGCTATGACCACGAATGACCTCAGCTTGTCTTCTTATACTGTTAATATTCTGTCCAACTGATTTAAAAAGTGGATGGAGTATTTCAAGCTATTGTTTTTTACACACTTTTCACACGGTAAGGTAACCTCAAAGGCAGTCTGACATAATTCTAAGATTCCACATCAATCTTCCAGCCAGGCAGAGTCTTGCAAACTCTGAAAGGTCATGCTGGACAGGATTTAAACCTCACACCGTCACATCCAAAGGCAAGTGACTTAACCAATTGATGGGGTTTCCAAAAAGAATGTGGCAAACCATTGCTCCATATGATGGCATTTTGTCCACTCTATAGAGATTAAATCTGTTGATGGGGTTTCCAAAAAGAATGTGGCAAACCATTGCTCCATATGATGGCAGTTTTTCCACTCTATAGAGAAATCTGAAATGACATGTCTCAAGATCCCCAGCGTTTTGCCTAGACTATTCAATCAAAAAGAGATCAAAGAATGAGGTTTTGGTGACAACCCAAGATAGTAAGATATCCATGAATAATGGAGGCTGCTGGTTGGTGGCTCAACTTTGGTACCCCTAATGATCAACGACAGTAAGGAATAGTGAAGAAATGGAGTTAAAGGTTACAGCAGCAAAATTTGACTAATGCAATGAATTGTTTTTGACAGAACATTCAAACAGTGACAAGCCTAGAGGTATGTCTGG
The DNA here is from genome assembly GCA_030265355.1 of Tritonia tetraquetra. Taxonomy (NCBI): domain Eukaryota; kingdom Metazoa; phylum Mollusca; class Gastropoda; order Nudibranchia; family Tritoniidae; genus Tritonia; species Tritonia tetraquetra. Next base: position 6,319 of record JARBEQ010254018.1, read on the forward strand.
ATTCAGTGTGCTATGCTTCCACAACAAGAAACAATCAAGTTATTGCATGGGACCAGGTATCCTTACTGGGTGCCAATCACAGCAAACAGTCTCCAGCTGAAATTCTAGAACAGGTTAATTTTTGTGTCTCTTGTCAACTTTTGTCTTGTTTTCCCCCTTTTTTATTCTCTATTCACCATCATGAATTTTTACAACATTTCTCAGTAAAATTTATGTTCTTTAACTTTCCTTAATAATTAGACCTTCCTTTTGTTTCTTTGTTCAACTCTCACACTAACTCCTAAAACTTAAAATTTCAAATTTGTAAAAATATTACATATATACCTGCTAGTGAGCATTTAAAACACACTAAAAGTACTCTTTTTTTCTGAGTGCTCAATGATGAAGGGTGTGGTCATTATTGTGTCTGTCTTTGAATCTTCTTATTTTCTTGCATGGTGCTGGGTCGCTATAGCTAATACAAAAACTCCATACTCGTCGATTCATTGCGTCCTCATCTGCATTGATAATCTCCAGATCCTGTCTGACGTTATCCACCCGTTCACCATTTTAGGCCGACCTCTCCTTCTTGTTCCTGCACCATCCATCTTCATCACTCTTTTCCCAATATAATTATTACCTCTTCTTTTCTGTGGATGTGGAGGTCCAGGGTCCAAGTTCCTCTTGTGCAGGATCTTTTCTTGACCTCTCAGAGTTGTCATGGCTCTGCCCTGGAGATTCTCATAGGATTGTCTCACGTTCTGTTGATATCACCTTTCGGTGTTGAAAAAGGCTTAAAACTAACAACTTTAAGAACTATGGCTCTGTGCATTTTGGGTCGTTAAGTCACTGGTCCACTTCGTCTGTAGTCCGTCAATGGCCCCTTGAACACAACACATCAAATAAATGTTATTAGGTGACAATAGCATTTTTTGCCTTGTTTTTTTTTCGCGCCAGAATGTAGTTCTAATATAAATTTTATGATTAATGCTTTTCTTTAAGTGATAAAGTATTATTTTCATTCCACAGGCAGTGCATGTCATTCCTCACATACCAAAGGCTGACATTTACTTAATTGAAATGAGAAACTTACGGAAGATTTCCACCCAGTACATGCAAATTCTTCTGTTCATTGCCCGTCTCCAAACAGCCATTCAAACCCTAATCAGTTCTGAACAACTTACAGAAACTGGACAGCATTCGTTTTTTCATGTCAAGGACTCATTCCTAATGAAGATGTTTGACCTACGTGTTGGTGGTGAAAGAGTTAGCGGTCAGCACATTTTGCAACAAATGGAGGATGGGGAGTTTCCCGGCCAAATAGATGTGACTCCAAATTTTTGGCGCAGATTTCATAGACTGGAGTCAGGTGTGCAAAAAGAACGATTTACCAACTGTCTGTTGATGTCTATTGCATTTGCCAACTATATTGGTCCAGACCACAAACTGTAGCATTATGGTCATTCTGGGATTGAGGATCTCTTTCATTTTCAAACTTTAAAAATAGGATAAAGAAGAACTAAAACCCCAGCACTATCATTTGCTGACTAGTCTAAATATAGCTTCATGTACATCAATAAATTGAAATGACATGGTGTAAAATTGATAGGTTGCATTTTGACAGAGGTTCCACACAATCGCCTTACAGCTGACACCGTCTCATGGGCTTCAAACTTTTCTAAGCTGTAGTCAAAACTGACTTTATGAATGCATAGTGCGTGGTTAGTCGTACAGTGATTTGATTTGCACCCAACTGTATTCACAATGTTCATTTTCACTCTCATTCTGCTAAATAATTTTTTGTTTTAATTGCACTGAGCCAACCATTTTTTGTATTTACTCATCCCTCATGGATATCAGGTTCCAACAATTTTTTTTTTCTTTGGTTGTGTGCGAGGTCTCTTTTAAACTCATAACCACAGATCTAAATAAAAATGGACAGACATGTCCCAGTGCAATACCAGTGCCCTAACCTAGGTGACACACTAGTCATATGTACTGTACAGATGGCTGTCTATCGCATGATTGCAGTTAACCACTATGCTTTGTAGAGCATGGCACATTAGTCGCACCTACATATGTACTGGTTGGCTGCATGTCACATGACTCTGTGTGGCAGCTAAACGTTTGTATGTACAACAGTGTGTCACCAGTGTACATCTTGGTTATCCATTTCTAAATTTAGTTTTTTGCAACTTCCATTTTGTTTTGTTAGAAATCTTGTTAATAAGTATAGGGCATAACAATGTTCTTGTCCTGCAAAAAATCATTGTATAATTTAGTGATCAGCCATCTTTCTGCTGTATATAAAAAATATTACTTACCTTTTATTTTGTTGAACAACACATGATTTCTAGCTTGGCATTTAATTATTTTCTTACTCAGCAGCCATAGTTGGGTCAAAATGGTGCAACTCATCATCTGTTCCAATTGAATTCAAAATTGTTTGATAGAAAGTCTTAAATTAAGAATTTTATGGTTACAGAATACTGGATACTTTTTTAAAAAATCTTTGGTTTGGGGTATTTTTGGGGTTGACATTTGCTCTGTCTATTTAGAGCAGATATGGTGAACTGCAATGTTTTCCTTATGGAATCAGCCTACCCATTTAAAAAAGAATCAAATTCAGCCATGTTGACCTGTGTGAAGCTTACTATGTTTATTTGTATAGACAGTAGTATTATGGAGTTGCTTGCTGAAGTTGGTAAGGGGTAACAAGTGCTGTTCATATTGTGCTATACGATTCCATTACATTTTTACTACATGAAACTTATGTGTGCATTACATATATTGAAAACATGCAAGATGGTGCAATATGGCAAAATGTTGAATAAATAGATTGGTGCATTGAGATCCTCAATTTTCTTTGGAATGGAATGATGTGTATGCTTTCAGTAAAATGAATCATAGGCCCACTTGAATTCTCCATGGCATATCTTTTATATCAAAGTTTGAATATTATAAATTACATGTTTTGATGATACTGTATCCATGATAGAAGAGGATAAGAATTTCACACTTGGAAGGTTTTCAAATGTGAATTTTAAATTTTGAAAAGGAAATCTGTTGAGAATAAGAGTGAAAAATTACCTTGTGAACTTTTTTGGGTTACGTTGTCCAAATCTTATTAATCTTATTTAATAAAACATGCCTTTATTGTGCTAAAAATGTTGTCAATCTGCAGATATGTCTGCATCTGTGTGAGGTTGAAAAAAGAAAAAGCATGGAGAGTCCAATATGGTGTTTTAAAATTGATCGCAAAATTTATTGAAGGCATGTATATTGTCAGTTTAAATTCATTGAATTCAAGTTTGGATGATTGAATTTTGGCTTCTTTTTGTGACCAAATGACATTACTGATGCCAACTAGTATGCAATCTGCAAGGCAGCAGGATTGTTTGTCTGGGTTGTCTCTTGACCCTTTCCCATAAATGGGTTTTGCTATAATTTCAAATCAGTGTTTCCTTCACTGAGATGGGCTACCGACCAAAGTTGACAAGTCCCATCTGCCCAAATTCTAGAGAAGGTCAATTTAGGCCACTGATGAAAATCAGGGAAGAGAGCGATATATACTGTAGTGTCCGTAACAAGTGCCTTGTGCGCAATACAGAGCTTTTTTGAGATTCCAATTCAAAACAGCAGTGCTGTCAAACTGGCTTCAAGGCCTATTTTTGTCTGCGTTAGTGGCGGTTTACAAATTTTCTCTACATTTTGATGTGTTATTGTAATTTTTGCATGCATCCCATGCTACTCTTTGTTATTGCATGACTGAAATACTTGTTACATCAATGTGTAAAGGTGAAATTATGGTTTTTGGAATATGTCATTTTCTTGTAAAAATGCATAATTATGCAATTGTAATAAAAAAAAATCTTTGAACGTCCATACCTATTTTTATTTATATAGATAGTTGCATGTAGAGTTTTGTGTTGTTCATGGTTTTAAAAACATCAGGTAATGAAATGATCAATCACCATCTCTTTTCAACTTGAAAATTTGGTTTGGAATACCTAATTCCAGTCTTGAAAAAAGCAAATCTTACCCCCGACGATCTGAAGAACTTCAGACGCATATCTAACCTTCCCTTTCTTTCCAAAATCCTCGAAAAAGTTGTTGCATCTAAGTTGCGAGCACACCTCTCTAAGTTTAACCTGTTTGAAATTAACCAATCTGCCTACAGAGAACACCACAGCACCAAGACTTCTAATTGTGACTTAGAACTTTCTGGTAGTGTTCTTGATTGGTTTAAATCCTATCTGACCAGTCGCACCCAAGCAATTACTATAAACGGTTTTTAATCTGATCATTTCCCAGTAGAATATGGTGTCCCCCAGGGATCAGTTCTAGACCCCCTTCTGTACACTCTGTATACCCAACCATTAGGAAGTATAATTAAGCGGGCGGTTGGCGGGACCCCTTCTGTGGGCCGGGGGGTGCTTAACTGGTCCACACTCTTTCCTTTGTCTTCTCTCCCCCTCACCTATCGTCCCGCTCCCATGGAGCTTTCTGTTCTTGTCCTGAAATGAGATGATCCAGTTTTGCTTGGGGTTGGGTCTCTTGCTGGGTGGAAATATTCAGTTGTATTCTTATTTTTTTGTTTTTTGAGAGATGATATTTTTTTCTCATGTAAATCATCTCT